>JAQPZY010000902.1:220000-482500 GCA_029931535.1 Margaritifera margaritifera | reverse complement strand
TTTCAAAATAAATAAATACATATTGGATAAATGTATTCTTATAAGTAAAATACTTGCTTTACTATTGTAGAAAATAAGTTTTACGGAAGAAATAAATACAGTGGCGAACAACCGCCCAAGCAACCCCCGCGACGGGGGGGGGGGGGGGGAATTCCCAACAAACAACATTTTTTTATTGGGAGTGGGGACATAAATAAGTTTTAGGGGAGAGGGGGCGCAGAATTTCTTGCTACGCTACTGAATAATTGTAATACACAAATTCAGTATATTAGATAGTAGTGGTTTGCTTGAAGTTCAGGCAAACAAGCCACCAGCAACTTTAAAAAATAACAGTAAAAGTACTTTATTGAGTATTTATTGAGTACTTTATTGAGCATTTATTGATTACTTTATTGAATATTTTGTTGAGTATTTATTGATTACTTTATTGAGTATTTACTGAGTACTTTATCGAGTACTTTATTGAGTATTTATTGAGTACTTTATTGAGTATTTATTTAGTACTTTATTGAGTATTTCTTGATTACTTTATTGAATATTTAGTGAGTACTTTATCGAGTAATTTTATTGAGTGTTGGTGAGTACTTTATTGAGTATTTATTAAGTACTTTATTGAGTATTTATTGAGTATTCTATTGAGTATGTTTTGAGTGCTTTATTGAGTAGGTTAAAATGAAACTGGAGATTTTAACTCAGGTACTGGAACCATATAGATGTCGTACAAATTGTTTCTAGACTATGGAACCATGTTTTACAAATGGCATCTATGGGGAGATGTTGTAATCGTACCAACTATTTTTCCATAGACATTAATGTTAATGATTGGTGAAATAAATATACTTTCTATCCTACTTTAGCATGCGTGTCACACACTGTCATAGAGAACAATGTTAGATTGTCAATTTTACAATGACAGAACTCCATTGCACTTAAGAGAGATAGCTCTGCTGGAACTAGACAGGGTTAAAAGTTACCCAGTCACAACAGATACATTTTCAATGATGTGTGTCACATTTTTTAAAAAGCATAAAAAATTGAAAACATGATCTAGATATGAATTAACATAATCTCACATGTTGCCAAGAGATTAAACTTTTTTTAAGCCTGACAGAAACTGCAACTCTTACATAATACACCAATCACAGCTACTTGTATGGTTTATTTCTGAATACAATGTTCCTTACACATTAAGCACCGGCCCGCTGGGCTTGCACTATTGGTAACTTTTTACCTATATGACTCGACGCCAGGGACATAGAACTGGATGGGAACCTTGAACTTGCTATGATTTCTTGATAAAAAAAAGATAAAATAATATTTCGAAAAGTTGCGCCGATAAGTGAAATCATATTTGGAGTTTTTCATTGCGTCATAGGTCTGATGATAGTATTATGGTCATATTTGATCATATTTCGTATCAAAACAATATAAAATAGTATCGTGATAATGAATCATTCCTAAACATCTTAGATACAAAACTTAATGAAGAATATATTTTCGAAAATTAAATTGAATGTTGTAAGTATTGACAAGTAATATATATATATATATATATATATATATATATATATATATATATATATATATATATATATATATATATATATATATATATATATATATTAACCAATTAAAAATGGTATGTCTTATTTTTGTGTTACTATGTTTGTGCTAATGTCATTGCACTAGACAATTTTATTGTAGTTCTTTTCCCTACAGTCCTTTACACGATGTTGCTTCAAAAATAAATAATTTATATTATTTTTTTCAAGTCGACACAATTTACCATACAAATATTATTTGCGCTATATATCATTCAGGATGATGGTATGATGTCTAAAATGATATCCTTCCAATCAGCCCAGTGCAGTCTACTGGTATATCAACCCAATCCTGCTGCCCATCCTTCATTCAGTATCTTTGTACTTGCTGTCACCTCGTGTTAATATAGATTTGTTTACGAGTGAGCGTAATTACCCGACGAATATCGTTTTCTCACATTCCTATTGGGGTATGATGGTGTTTTCCAGTGTAGAACACTGGCGGAGGATATCTCTATCTTTTATCACGTGACTACTTGTCTTTCATCATGTGACCTTCTACTGCACGCATAGTGTACACAAAGTGAGAAAAAAAAAAAATTCCATGATTTCCATCATCACTTGAGTATTCTTTCACAATAATCAAGAAAACAATAACTGAAACACATGTACGTAATCTACTTAAACAAGGAGCGGTTGAAGTTAAGTGTTCCGCAAACAGGAAGTTTCGCACTTATTGACCTAGCTATATAGATATAGATATATATATATATATATATATATATATATATATATATATATATATATATATATATACAGCTTCTGTGGTTCGGGTGAATTAAAAAAGTCGTTGTTCTAAACCTTGTGTGTATATATATATCTATATATGTATATATATATATATATATATATATATATATATATATATATATATATATATATATATTAAACATCATTGTCTCATTATTAATAATCAAGGGTAAATTAATTCTAGATTATTGCTGAATTGAGGACTACTTAATTAATTTTCTTGATTAATCTTTTAGATAAGAGTGGACTTGTTTTTTTACCTGTTCACATTTGTAACATTGCGCAAACTATCCTCAGTACACATTTCAGACGCTGTGTATATACCATTACCTTAGTGGTCGCAATCACTGTACTTTAAACGATGATAGATCTATGTGTTTAGAGGTCATTACAAACCATTTTTATTTCGAAACTCATTTTTCGTTCAAGAATGTGAGAAAAATAATCCTTCAATATGCATCGGTGTTGAATATGAAAATTGCACCTTCAAGATCAGAATTTTGCGTCAGACACTCCTATCCTAAATGCGATGTCTATGACATATTATATTAATCTTCAATATTCTACAAGGTTGAGCATAATATGGGAAAACCAAAAACCGCCGTTATCTAGGATTGAACGCAGTACTGCAGAGATGCTAAGCGAATGGTTTGAGTGCTCCGCTTTCTGACATCATCTTTGGAAGAGGAACGTATCACGTGAAATTCCCGCTTAATAAAGCAACCTTTAATACGTTACGTCGTAACAATGATTATTTATATTTATTTTTTTAAATCACATATATTATGTGAATTGGTCCGAATCAAACGAGATTCATATTTAATGTGGTGTTATATCTATACATTCAACGTTTTAGTATATAACACTGCTCTAGTCATTCAAATGAAAAGATATTAGTCTATACTTCGTATCGCAGAGGAAAATCACTTAAAGTCATTAGGCGAGTCTTTTCTATTGTGGTTGTACAGTAATCTAGTCAATTTAGTTTTATGAAGAGTTCTTGAATTTAGGATAACTGGAGTGAATAGTTTAGCATTTTTTTTTTCTTCTATCCTGATCACATATGTTTTTGCTAAACTATTTGAAATAACTTGTTGGGGGTCACATCACTTTTAAGTAGACCTCAACATACAGTTTTTCGCACATATCTAGCTCTTGTATAAAATGGCAAACATTTCATTACAACAATATTTCCTCACATAAGAAGTCTCAAAATGAGATAAAAGCATGACATGATTCTGTGTCTTTACTAATATAGGACAAATGTACCCCAGAGTCAAGAGAAAAAGGTGAATTCAGTCGGTCCTCGTAGCGGTCAGGCGGACAAGATGTAAATAAGCTGGCGTGAGTTCTAAGTTCGTCACGTCTGCGTAAGCCAACTTCGCAAAGGTCACCGTAGCACACGCAGGTGTATACAGTCCATGTATAATTAACTCAAGAGGTAACACAACCGAGTAAAGAGTACATGCTACCTTTGTTCAAGTGTCATTAACCGACGATTAGTGCACGATTTAAAACCTGTTTTACCTCAAAAAGTGTATTATACGTCATCTGATGAATGTGAATTTTACAACCATGGAAGGCAAGATTCATTTTCAAAATCTCCCTGTCACTGAGCGTCACTAATAGTTATGTTTAGAACTACACAGGGGTTTCCCAAGAAAATAACCAAGTTCAATTGGATAATCTGAGTGGATTTTCTTGGCAAGACAATCATTTTAAATAATTATAAGCTACAAAGAACCCACTAGTCATAAAAGTTTAAAATTTGTTTTGGGGAAGGAATTTAGATTTTAAAGATCTATAAAAAAAAATTCCATGTACTGACTTGTTGCACGTTTAATACGCATTAAGTCTTCGTAATAAATATACTATACTGACTTTTTGCACGTTTAATATGCCTGAAGTCTTCATAATAAATATACTATACTGACATGTTGCACGTTTAATATGCCTGAAGTCTTCACAATAAATATACTATACTGACTTGTTGTACGTTTAATATGCCTGAAGTCTTCACAATAAATATACTATACTGACTTGGTGTACGTTTAATATGCTTTAAGTCTTCACAATAAATATACTATACTGATTTGGTGTACGTTTAATATGCTTTAAGTCTTCACAATAAATATACTATACTGACTTGTTGTACGTTTAATATGCTTTAAGTCTTCACAATAAATATACTATACTGACTTGGTGTATGTTTAATATGCTTTAAGTCTTCACAATAAATATACTATACTGATTTGGTGTACGTTTAATATGCTTTAAGTCTTCGCAATAAATATACTATACTGATTTGGTCAACCCCCGTAAAGTTTTTCTTAAGCATATTGTAATAAACCTAGGGTATGTGCTATATTGTATTTACGTCTCCGTTTATAACTTTGTTAGATTTTAGTAAGTATGTGTTGATTATGGAGAGTTGGTATTGGGAAGATATTTCTGAAACCGAGTAATTAGCCAATGTCTAGGAGCTGACGTAATAATGTGCAATATTCACGAGATTTTATGGTAGCACGGATTAGTTTCGTAAAATGGTCCCTCCCTAATTTCTTAACATAGTGAATTCTCTGGATATTTTGTAGGTATACATGTTTAGTAATTTGAGGTAAGAATAATTCTTTGTATTACGTGTTTGGGTCGTATTTTTTGGTGCATGGCGTAAAGTACCAATCTTCGGATATGAAAGGCTTACTGATGAGTCATACACACGTAAAGCAAGAAAAAACAGGCAAGTGTGAAATTAGAGTTTTGTGTAGTGTGGTCATTAGGTGATTAGAGGAAAATTATTTGTAATATTTGCGCGTTTAAGAACCCTTCAGTTGACAACGACTGCTGTCTTGAGGTCCTTGGAAATAGGGGAAACAATGGACTTCAAGGCATGCTCACGCAGATGTTGGTTGATTCGCTCGGTAATGAAATCCCTTGCGTTTTTATAATATGAAATAATAAATAGATCTCCTTCTTCGTGAGAAAACATATATTTTTGGCTCAACTCTTTCGTTGTTATTTTTATACAGAGAGAGGAGAAAACCAACTATCAGGAAGAGTGTGAAAACATACTGTGTCGGACCCCTCGTTACAAGGTGTACGATTTGGTTGGTTATCGTTATCTAGAGGATGATCGACCTCGGTGTTATTGCCCGGATCGAGTAAATAATAAAATAAATTATGAAATTTATCGATGGAATAAATAGAGATCTGAGCAGATATATAGAACAGAATAACACGAGCCCCCGTACATGAAATATAACAATTTAATCAATTATATACAACAAATTGAGATAATACATAACATTAGGAAGATGCACTTCTTTTTGAAATAAATCATTTACCGAATTTCAACACAAATATACTTATGTAAATTGCCGATCTGTTTAAAACGATAGACTTAGCTTATCATAGAATCGCGTGAACAATCGAAGTCATTGCCCAGCATGCCTGCATAACCTGGTAATCGCTGGTCACTCCAAATTCAATGATGCTGTCCAGTCAAGGCTGATGTTCTCCCATTTTTTCCCTTCTCACTCTCTCTTATCTCGCCTCTTTCGGTCCTCAAATTTTGTGTGGGTAGGTGGATAGGTGGATATGTGGATAGGTGGATAGAGCTATTTCCCCTTTCAAAACAAACAGACAAGCAATTAAATTTCTATGGTAAAATATCCTACTGGGAATAGAACATTACTCCACTCTCGTTACGTCTGATATCGTCCTATCGGAATTCAAACAGATACCAAAGGATATGTGGTCAGACCAAACCAGACAAACCATAAAAAACCTAGTTTCAGAAGATTAATTTACTTCCTAACGGCTATTTCATCACTAACTCACATTAACATCACACGAGACATAACAGGTTCAGTTCACGTCCTAATTATACAAATGAATCAATGAAATTCACTTCATCACTCAACTACATTAGTCGTTCGCATGCATTCACACACGATTCTCACAACTCATATTAAATAAAGTAATGCATGCAATTCTTAGAATACATGATTCCTATAACAATCAAGACGACAAATTCAAACAATTCGTCAAACTCATATATAGAAGATTATTGTACGAATTCAGGCAAATGAACTCAAACAAATAGTTATACTCCTATCAAGAAAACTGATGTACGAATTCAAACAAATAAATTCAAACAAATAATTATATTGGTATCAACGAATTACATGAGATTGATGCAAATACCTTGTGCTTTCAAGACTCGCTCGCTTCTACCGCCAGAATTGTGTCCGTCAACTTCCAGACACCTGTCCCTTGAACACTTGTTTATACGAGCGAATTTCGCCTGATTCTCAAGGAGTCAAGATCATCCGGCCTCTCGCAGGAAAACATGGACTGATTAAATTTTGCGATGTGGAGTATTTAAAACATGAAATTTCGCCTGGGAAACACACCTCTTATTTAGCGTAGCCAATCAGATTAAACGTATCTACCGCCTTTTATAAATACACCTCTATTTCGCGCCTATTTAAATAACTGATTCTGGAAAATCTCAAAAGATAATACTACTTCCACTAACTTTACACCTAGTCCTGCATCCTCTCAAATTTGACATTTTTTATATCTAGACCTCCAAATAACCCTCATACAGTTAGGGCTACAATGAAGGCTTAATTAAAAATCAATCTCGCCCCTCCCCCCCCCCCAAACAGGAAGATTAAAAACATCGCAGTCTAGCGATTTAATACGGTATCTTTCCTCATAAATCTAATTAATTGTTTTCTGCCAAACTAAATGTGCTCTACCGAATACATCGACAGACATTCGCACCCTTACACATACTGAACTGGAGGTGGTGTGCTTTTTTTATCTATTTTTTTATATATATTTTTGTTACGGCATCAAGAAACTAGTTTAATCTAAAACAACACAATTATTTTCAAAATGCACAGATTAGACTCAAGTTTATGTTCTGAAAGTAATAAACTTTGGTACCATCATAATATTGAAAAATTACCCTTTGAGAATCAAATTAAACGTAATTCCTGTAGGTTTTGTTGCTGTAAATCTCCTAATGAGTGACGTAGCTACAAGAATTTTCGAAAGTTTGAAGTTTTATATTAAACGCTAATCTCGATTAATCCGTAACGTATCTTCGCTGATACCCGGACTAATCTGGCAAACCAATATCATGGGCTGGTAACTAGTAAAATCTTTGTCTCCCAAATGGTTAGTCAGTGACGTCATTCGCACAAAATTTACGTCATTCCCATAACAGCTTATTTGGATCTCTCTTCCCTGAACTCTTACTGCAGTGATTGGTTGGTTGTTTTACATAGGCGCATTGTATAAGAGATGAAAGGTTCGAATTTTATGTACCTTCTAAAAGATAACTGCTGATAGTTATCTCCTGTCTCACAACCACAGGAAGTGTGACGTAGTAGTCGGCGAATTTTGTATCTAAAAAAGGAAGCGTTATAATATAACTTCTGCCGAAAGTCACATTTCAACCTAAGTTAAACACAAGCACATGAAGCAGATCCAACTAGAGGCACTTTCAGAATGCCATCCTTATGGTCATAACTGAGTAGAAAACCGATGAAGAAACCTTGACAATATCAGGTTATCGAAGTTATGAGCTAGAGTGGCCATTCGTCCGGTTTTATACCAGACAATCCGGTTTTCAGTTGGTCTGTCCCCTTCTTAATATGATCATTTTTGCGTGTGTGCAAAGGAGTGTCCTGTTATCTTGAGTTCCGTCAGTGGCATTCAGATAGGAGAAAAATTGGGAATAAAAATAAAGTCAAAATAAATTTTAAAAAAAAATATGTTGAATGAAATAAAAAAGTACACCGAAGTTAAATAGGTATAAAATAGATCAAAACAGTTTGCTAGTGTCCCGTAATGTAATAATCTCGATTACAAGAAACTTGTCAATGTACCGTAATGTAATAATCTCGATTACAAGAAACTTGTCAATGTACCGTAATGTAATAATCTCGATTACAAGCAACTTGTCAATGTACCGTAATGTAATAATCTCGATTACAAGCAAAATGTAAGTGTATCGTAATGTAATAATTTCGATTACAAGAAACTTGTTAATGCACGGTAATGTAACAATCTCGATTACAAGCAACTTGTTTCATTTGTGAGGATGGCAGTGACATTTAGAAATACTTAGAATTAAATTGGACGTATCAAACGTGCATCTGTTCTTTTCAGTAAAGTTCACAAACCGCTAGGAATTTCCTATAACAACCATATCCTTTCTGATTTTTTCAGCGATTAAACGCATACAACACTGACACAGTCATTGCTTTAGAAAAGTTAGCGATCTATGTGCATTTTTTATTATTTTACCGTGACAACGTTGTACAGTAGAAGAGAATATAACAGAACATAATTTTGTATTTAATAGTATATATTCAAGAAGTAACAGATAAAACTGTGAATATATATAAGTATATGGTTTAACTGCATATCAGCACAGTTTTGGTCATGTTGTGCCAGGTGAGATTTTTGCATTCTCCAAAAAGTAATACCATAAAAAAATGGTAAAGTCCTTACAAAGAAACCATTACAAAAAACCACAATGTCATATTGTTCATGAAAACCTAGTGCTTTAAAAAAATCACCAAGATCTTCTTAGTGTGAACTTCATCACGGGACGCATTCCATGTTAAAAACTTAGCTGCCTCCTATGACATGCAGATTATTGAGCCTATTCAAGATTCTAGAACACGCGTGTGTGTGTGTGTGTGTGTGTGTGTGTGTGTGTGTGTGTGTGTGTGTGTAATAATAATGATAACTATCCAAATAATAATAATAAGAAGAAGAAGGACCTCACATGCTAACATAAAACATATTTTCTCTACCAATGTCATATTGATAGTTGGGTTTGTGCATATAGTTGTGTGATTATCGAGTTAGTTCTCGTGCACCTCAATTCCTTACTTTGACCTAGTTCTGTTATTTTTTGGGACGAGCGCATGACCATGTGGGTTGGTGAGCTGGTGCATGAGAGCGTGGCGATAGTTGCCATTACTTGCGGCATGGGTTCTATTCTTGCTTAGGATGTGTGTGTGTGTGTGTGTGTGTGTGTGTGTGTGTGTGTGTGTGTGTGTGTGTGTGTCTGTGTGTGTGTGTGCGTGTGTGTGCATTCATCACGAGGTGTTAGGAAGTTACATTATTTACATGATATGTATGTTGTGGTTGTGAGACAGGAATACTTTGACATATGCATCACTAATGTACATTACTGGTCATATTAAGTCAGAACTGGGTGGACAAAAATGTACCCAAATTAAATCAGAACTGGGTGGGAAAAAATGTACCCAAAGCAAACAGAAACTAAAGAAATCAGTCTTATTTTTGTACAATGTTCAAAATGCTGTTTTTAATTCATTTTGGGTTTTATATGTTTATTGCTTGACCACAAACGACGTTTTACTAAGTAATTAAATTCACGGAATATGAGAGCGAAGATCTATTGTTTAAAAACTAAATTATAAATTAATATTTGGTCTTTTGATTTGTGATTAGTTGACATCCATTATATCAAACAAAATTGGTACCTGCGAATAAACGTGAATCCACGTGCACATTTGATGCAACTTGAAATACTTACGGAATCGGATACAAATCAAGATCTACTTATAAATTGTAGATCTGATGGACACCGATACTGGGTCATGCTCTGTTGATCTTTTGATTCACAGGTCAAATTACACAAAACTTAACTCAGTCGGACTGGGCACTCATACAAGCACATGCAAATCCATTAGTCATGTGCTTCTTATTAGTCGGAAATCCACATGTGATCGATTCCGTTATTACACCATTCATCACGTGAAAAATAGAGTGGTAACGGAATCAATCACACGTGGTTTTCTGACGATGGTCCTTCTTCTACTGTTAGATAAATAGAATTCATACTTAACAACAACAACAACAACAACAACATCAGCAGCAGCAACAAGGACAAGAACAGCAACAAACCCCTTAAAGTGAACAGGGTAAACAAAAATGTCTCATAGTGTATCATAACGTCTCTGGAAAAACAGAAAGAAACCATTCCGTAGTTTAAAATACTGGATCACTTATTAAAACAGTCTTTGTAATTTATCGATTCTTCATACTGTGTCGTAAAAACATATTCAACTTTAAAGGTAAATTCTAAACAAACAGAGAGGACGTTAACGGCATCGGTGTTTTATTTTTGGGTTCAGTTTCATTTTGTTTGGGTTTGTTTTGTTTCGTTGAGGTTGTGGACTTTGTACTAATTATTTGTGATTCATGCACATTTCATTCACCACTGGTACTTGTTAATAAGTATGTATACTGGTACAGCCATACCTCATCAACTAGTATATGAAAGGGTCACGAAGGGGAATTTTGATTAGCATATGTCTGTAAATTTCATAAACATGCCTGGAATAGATATGGATCTGATGTCCCTTAACGTCGTAAAATCTTATCATCTTTCATCGTTTTGGTTTAAAGAAGAATTTTTTTTTTTAAATTGATGGTGAGCGGTACGAGGAAAAAATATTATATGAAAACAACAATATTAGGATCATTAGAAGAATGTGAATATGATGATAATGAAGAAGATGATGATGACGAGGAGGAGGAGGACGAGAAAGAGTAGGCGGAGAAAACACAAGAAGCTGCGTCTGTTGCTGTTGCGACTTCTTCTTCTTCTTCTCCCGCTGCTGCTGCTGCTGCTTATTATTATTATTATTATTATTATTATTATTATTATTATTATTTATCTTTTATTATTAAAATAATGTTAATGATGATGATAATGATAAAGACAATGATGATGATTGTTGGAAAGTTAAAAATAAAACACCGAAGTTATTGATCTTGTGAGAAGAAGAGGATAACAAATATGGTTTCCAGTCTCAGACTATCTGAAATATTAAAGTTTAATTTCTCAAACACCTATTTGTATAGATCTTACAATATCTAATTTCATTCATTTAATTAAGCAAATCTGTAATTGATTTAAAACCATGACTTTTATGTTCCATCGGAAGCTCTGTTGATACTATAACAAGCATTGTTTTTCATAGATATAAGCTGATAAATACAATGCATCAGTCATGGATCATAAACAATAATATTTCTTTAATAAAGGACGATGATGCTATAACTGTGAATAGCAAACTTATTATTATTCTTTTTGATGTTTACGATCGCAGGTTCTTTTTTTTTTCCTAACTGATTTGCAGACAACCTAAAGTGGTTTCTCTTTTTCCTAACTGATTTGTAGACAACGGAAAGTGGTTTCTCTTTTTCCTAACTGATTTGCAGACAATATAAAGTGGTTTCTCTTTTTCCTAACTGATTTGTAGACAACTGAAAGTGGTTTCTCTTTTTCCTAACTGATTTGCAGACAATATAAAGTGGTTTCTCTTTTTCCTAACTGATTTGCAGACAATAGAAAGTGGTTTCTCTTTTTCCTGACTGGTTTGCAGACAATATAAAGTGGTTTAACTTTTTCCTGACTGGTTAGCACACAATAGAAAGTGGTTTCTCTTTTTCCTGACTGGTTTGCAGACAACATAAAGTGGGATTCGTAAGAAGCATAAAGTAAATGTACGCGGTTTCAGTCCTCTTATTTTGGTGGCCAATATTATGTCTTGTATTATGTTCCTCGTTTAAAGAGACATGTAAATCATTGTGAACACTACCATTTTAGGATACTGCGAGTAAAATATACTCTGTGAAGCCCCCCCCCCCCCCCACTCTTTAATTATTGGTACTTCCTTTAAAATACGCAGAATAGAAATATATTGCATACCCGTCGGACTTTTTCCCGAACGTGTTTGTTTTTGTTTGTTTGTGATGAGCAATATCTATCTATCTATCTTGATGAAATAATGTTCCCCGTTGTGTATTGCATACTTCACTTACTTCAAGGCGAAACAACGCCGTTATTTCTCCCATAATGCAATTTTTTTTTTTTTAAATCGTCATTTATAATGCGTACAATTTTAGCCGATTATTAATCCGCATGAAATTCATTATATTTATCGGAACTGTATTCTTGTACAATACATATCTAACATTTTCACGGCAGTTATTCATCTGTATACATTCATGCATCTATATACCTGTCTCTCCGTCAGTTCGTTCGTCTGTATCAATATTTATATTTAACCAACTATCCAGCTGGACATAAACACCTACATACAAACATGCATGCTGCATATAGACATGCACAAAGACGCAGTTTAGAAATAGACAGTTTTAGAGAATTTCCATTCGTTGTCCATTCGTCAGTCATCCATCTATTTATTCATTCTTCCCTCAAATACACTCGTTTATTTTGTCTACGTTGTGGCCTTGTTTGGGTCCAATGTCCGACTCGTCGTGTGCATTTCAGTTAAGTCGACCTAATGGAGTGCTGCCTCTAGCTCCATCACACCACTTGGTGACCTCGAATAACCACCGACCGTCTGCTCCTGATATGATGGTTATCTTTGAACACAACATAAAACAAGGACGAGTAAACAGGCGACTTTTGGGTACACAAAAGCAGCTGACATCTCCTCGTCAGATTCATTCAGTACGACTCATCATCATCAGACTTTTACTGTGAAAAGTACGAGGCCAAAAATTAATACAAAGATGGCGGAAGTAACAACCTATGCGATTCCAATGTGGAACTCCTTATTGCCAAAGCAGTGTATTGATGGTGTATTCTTGAACAGGAATACTGTGAATGGTAGGAATATTTTTGTAAATTTATGTTATATTTACTAAATTAGTTATGAATATTATTGATCTTTGAAAAGTGTCTAAAATTACATATCATATTTGTTGCCGTGTCCCATACGCATCTTGTCGTGCTAAAACGTTTTAGCTGCAAATATTCAGTATTTGAACTGTTCAAAGAAAAATATGACCTGTCGACCCTAAACATATATACATACAAAAATCTTTAAACACTGGAGCTTCAGCTGAACTAGAGGTTTGGTCTATCGACTATTAATTTATGTAGTTGATTGTCAAATATATAATCCGGAGGTCCTCACTGCCCGTAATAGTGTTTTTACAAACCCAGTATATTGTTGTAGTGGTTGACTAAGCTATTGCATAGAACGGACCATGGATAAATACGTGTAATGCATTACAAGTTACTATGCGCGCTTCTCTCTATTGGCGTTCCCAATGTAACATCACACATATCAAAAGCATATTTGTAAATAAGTTTTAATTCAAGCATATCCCCAATGATCAGTCCCTTTGAAATTTTGTCCACACACACCACATAAAATTGCTCAGGTATGTCCCGTTATTTTGCATTAGTGTGTAAGTAACAAAAGGAAGAACTGATGATCTCGTTGACTTTGGGCTCGTTTTCTGTTAACAGAGGGAACCTTAGCGTAATTTATTTTGTAAATGTTACCACTATGTGGCATATTAAAACAAATCTATATTGAAGCGATATTGATTACGGTCCACAAAGATTTGTGAATTGAAATTGGCTCATTATGTTCATGGAATATTTGATACTGTGTGATGAGGGCGACCAGTGCTTGTATATATTTGTATCACCTTAATAACAACTTTAATACATATAGAACAGGTGATACCATTTTAATACATATGAAACAGGTAATACCATTTTAATACACATAGAACAGGTGCTACCATTTTAATACACATATAATAGGTGATATCATTTTAATATATATATATATAGAACAGGTGATACCATTTTAATGCACATAGAACAAGTGATACCATCTTAATACATATAGATACAGGTGATAACATCTTAATACACATAGAAACAGGTGATACCATTTTAATACATATAGAACAGGTAATACCAACTTAAGCCAAAGTAACATTAGAATATACAGGCTTTCTGAGTTTTATTGTTTAAGAATCTACTGTTTAATTTCTGATAAACACCAGCGAAATAGTTCATAATGATACAGGAATAGTTTGTTTCTGTTTAATGTTTCTTTTTAAGGTCATACTTGAATTAGATCTACAAAGGAAACTTATGTGGTTATTAACAAGGTTTATTATTACAAGATTCCCATAGAAAATCAGTTTTGCAGACTGAAAAACAATGCACACAAATCTATTCTTTGGTTGTTTTGCATCTATTAAGTGATCAACAGATTTATTTCACAGAACATGGTATTGAGTTACTCAACTCTGATTCCTGTAAAACCAAAAACGACACGAAAGATTATATATATATATATATATATATATATATATATATATATATATATGTGTGTGTGTGTGTGTGTGTGTGTGTGTGTGTGTGTGTGTACACATATACAGTAGCGTACTAACGGGGGGAGGGGGCGGTTGCCCCGGGCGCCAAAACAGCTGCTAAAAATTCGGGCCTCGTATTCTGGCCCTTTGGTCCATCATCGTCGCCCCGGGCGCCATTTACCCTTAGTACGCCACTGTATATATCTGTGTGTCTGTGTGAGTCTGAGTGTGTGTGTGTGTGTGTGTGTGTGTGTGTGTGTGTGATAGTGTGTGTGTGTGTTTTGTTAAAAGCAAGGGGTCTCACTACTGATTGAATAAAACAACTTTTGCGTGAGTCTGGCTTTGAAGTCCATGTTTCCCCTATTTCCAATGACCTCAACACAACAGTCGTTGTCGACTGAAGGGTTCTTAAACGGGCAAATACTACAATAATTTTCCTCTAATCACCTAATGACCACACATCACGAAACTCTAATTTCACACTTACATTGTTTTTCTTGTTTCACATGTGTTTGATTCATCAGTAGGGTTGAAACGATTAATCGATATATTAATGTATCGATACTTTTTCTATATCGATACCCATATCGATACAAGAGGGGAAGATTCGATACAAAACGATACTTACTCTATGCAAGTTACTTTAATATTCAGCAGTCGTGAATAATTATTAGTCATCTGCCTTTTCATTCTTTAAATTGATAATTCATCTGAGACAGCCGTAGCAAGTACATGCACTCATTTCTGTCAGTACAAAATAAAAGCAATTGACAACACCCACTCGCCTTCTACAAATTAACACAATGTGAGTAAATCACGTGGTTCGAAATCTGCCCCCTTCTCCGGCCCCAATTCCATCCTAATTAGTTTGTCTCGTCTGCATCTTCAGCCACTGATAACATATATCAACGGAAAGAAGACATTGCAGATTTTTTTCCTTATGTATGATTTAAGTACTTTACTGATCGTTTAATAACCACTTTTACGCGAAATTTATCTGTTGCATCGCATCTTGTCTACTTGGATCGAACTGAAGGCGACACATCCGGTGTGTCACGTAGTGTTACATGCAATTCTGATTAGTGGTTATTGATTGTTCAAGTCCAGGGTAAAACAATAACCACTAATCATAACTAACTGAAGCGTGTTCACTGAGTGATATACCGGAAATATTGGCATTTAAACTCTATCCAAATAGATACAAAGCAACATAGAATCTTCACACAAAAGTGACTATTAAATGATATGTGTAAAGTACTTAAATCGTACATGGGGAATAAGTTTGGAATATCTCCTTTTACGTTGATATATGTAATCAGCGACCGAACCTGCCAATAGGATGAAAAAAAAAAAAAAAAAAAAAAAAAAAAACAACAGAATCGGCAAGGGGGCAGATTCCAAACCGCACGAGTTATAGCCACCTCGTCAATTTGTAGAAATTTCCTTTTTCACTGACAGAAACAAATGTCTGTGGCCGCGGCAGTTGATTTGAATCTGCAGGAACTACAATGTGAAGAATCTGGCTATTAGTCATCTCCGCTCCCACACTCGGATTTGTTCTAGATAAGAATTTCCTTGCACAAGAAAATTGCACTGTTTCTTCTGTTTTGAAGATAACGCCGTAATCTCTTCAGAATTTAAGTGAAGACATGAAACTGGCAATAACATGTTTTAAAAACATTCATTCAATGTAAAACAAAGGGCGTGGTGACCAGGATGAGTCATGCATATGATCGAATGGAGCAGCCTGAAATGGCCTAAAAGGGCGAATAAAAATCACTAACAACTAGTCTGTTGATAAGTATTTTTTTTTTAAAAATCTTGTCAAGGATGAGAATGGCATATGGACAGATCATAAGTCTATGTTTGTTTGTAATCTGCATAGTGGAAATACACCCAATATGTCAACACAAAAAAAAAAAAAAAAAAAAAACAAAAAAAAACAATTGCACCACCCTACCATTGACAGACATTCTAAAGATGAAAAGACCATCAAGTTGATATGTGTATCGATAATGTATCGTATCGTATGCTATGTATCGAGAATCGTATCGATGAGTGGGAGATGCGAATCGTTTCACATCTACTAATCAGTAAATATTTCCAAACCGAATCACGCCATGCAATAGAAAATACGACCCAAACACCCAATACAAAGAATTATTCCTATCTCAAATTACTAAACACGTATACCTAAAAAATATCCAGAGAATTTCCTATATTAAGAAATTTAAAAATGGCCATTTTACGAAATTAAACCATGTTGTCGTAAAGTCTCGTGAATACTGTACATTATGACATCTGCTCCTTCAAATTGGCTACTTACTCGGTTTGAGAAATATCTTCCCAACACCTACTCCCTATAATCAAACAAATAATCACTAAAATCTAACAAAGCTATAAACAGAGACGAAGATACAAATAGCACATATCCTAGTTTTATTACAATCTATATATATATATATATATATATATATATATATATATATATATATATATATATATATATATATGCGTGTGTGTGTGCGTGTGTGTGTGTGTGTGTGTGTGTGTGTGTGTGAGTATGATTCTGTTGAACCTGACGGTATATTTTCACTTGTTTTTTTTAATTTATTGAACTTTTGTTTCAATTGCCAGTTACACAGCACCTTTATTGAAGATAGGCTACCAAATGCTAACTTTATATTTCTAGGTAAAATTGTCTATAATGCGAATGTACCATTGATAAATAATAAGATGTAAATCCAATTTAGTGTTTAGGAAAGGGTCCTTATAAGTATTGTATGTACCCAATCTTGACATTTGATGTCAAAATATACATAAGTAAATAAACATATCTATCTATTCGTTATCTAGCAAAATTTCTTTTCTTTTTTATTTGTTTATTTGTAAGCGTGTCTGTTGTTATATGCTGTGTATTAATGCGTGTCTCTCCATTACAGGGCCTTGCATGTTAGCGGTGTTCAGCAAGTTTCTGGGTTATTTCCTTATCGTCTCAATAACCATCAGTAAGTAGTACCATCTATACTCGCGTATAACTTCTACAACTGCAAACTGCATAGACCCAGATCTGCCGTTGCATAATGCACCGACAGATCTGGGTCTATGCAGTTTGTAAGTACTAATCAGTAGAACAAGCAACATAGACCCTGATCTGCCGGCGCATAATGCGCCGACAGATCAGGGTCTATGTTGTTTGCATTTGGACCCGAGTTATACGCGAGTAAATACGGTAGTTCCACAAAATGTATCATTGTCTAGCTAAAGCCTTGCCATACTTAAAACATCCTTTATCCTTAGGGTGGAGGCGAGGTTATTTGCTTATTTTTCTTCATTTTAACCGGGGGTTGTAGCGGAGGAATCCGAAAATTCGAAATTTGAGTTGGCGGCAAGTAGCTTCCTGCGGATGTCATGAATGAGAATAAAGTAGACGTTTCAAGTAAGCTTTTTCTTTCCTCAAATTTGAACGTTTTAATACCCATGGCTTACTTTATTAGATAAAGTATCGGAAAAAAGACCCCCCCCCCCCCCTCGAAGAAAAAAAAACAAAACATGCATGCCGACGAAGTAAATTATACTTAGTGTTCTGAAAAGTCTGCCAAATGCTATTTCCTCAGAAAAGTCCACAAAAGTGACCTAAACTCCGCAATTTGTGGGATACTCACACACAGTTATTAGCCTGCTTTGATATAGAATGTGCCGATTACATTTATGCGCAGAGGATGAATATGGGACTTTAAGGAGATAACAAGTTAGCACATTTTAGCAAAGGCAGCAAGGGGGCGGAGTGAGATACTCTCTAATATTTCTCTTCCCATGGTGGGGGTGGGAAGATATTTAATACAGCTCTATTTGTAATGAATCTATATGTGCATGAGGTTGGTGGAATTAGGGAAGCAGAATCATTTATTTTTGTCTTTGTTTAAAATAAGCATGTATTCTGAATGTAAAGAGAATTTCAATGACACCTTTATGCACGTCAGACTGTCCTTCTTCAAATACAAAGCCGATAAACTGACCTTGACGGTGTGGGAAACTTTAAGGCGTATAATCTCATTTATTGCATCATTATCAGAGCCAGCTATGAAGCACTGCCTTTATTATCACATTACGTTTGACGTGTTTCTTCATATCTATGACTCATTTGATAATTACAGAGTAAGTTATTATGTACTGATACTATGTTAGTGGTACAAAAACGTGGGACTTAACTTTTCAATTACAAAGATCTTATAAAGACTGTGTATATTACATGTATGTCTTCTACGTAATATATTTAATCAGTGTTTAACTCTAATGAATCGTATCTTTAATTTATTACAACTTTAGGTCAGATTCCACAGATTATCAAAATACTGCGAAAGAGGAGTGCGTCAGGGGTCAGTTTTGCTAGCATTCTTCTTTTGCTCGAGGCCTCGACCGCCACTGTAGGATACGCTTTATTTCAAGGATATCCAGTCAGGTATTTATTTTTTTGTTGTAATTTTTTTAGTTGTAATTTATATTCCAGAAGTTTGCATTTAAGCATTATACATTATAGTATATCTACGTTAGATGGTTGTGGAGAGAATAAAGTCTATACGCAAACATATCATTCAGCTAAATCATTTAGAGCAAAACTGTTGAGGAAATAAAAATAAAAGACTCTAGGTATTGTGTTCTCATTCCATATGGAAAAGACAAACAGTTGTTTCACTTAACATTTTGCATATATTAAAGTGTCGTATATGACTGTATAAAAATGCAAAGTTTGCACACGCATGTCAAAATATGCCCATAAAGGACGATGAATCAGAAGGTGACGCATGGGGATATGGTTGCATAAACTTGGAAGTAATGCTTTTGTCATGATTAAAAACTGCATTTATTAAAGAGACCATTGCGACGATAATGATGACGACAACAACAATTAAACAAGAATGACAACGGTGACACAAGCGATGATGATTGCGATAATGATTTAGCTGATGCTAATTATGTTTCTTTTTTTTTTTTTCTTCATTTTTTATTTAGTGCTTGGGGAGAGCACCTGGTAGTAATGCACATGAATGTTATATTGGTGTGCCTCCTTTTGCGCTACAACAACGGGTTCCTGTTCTCTTTCGGCTTCATTCTGCTTTATATCTGCTTCACGCTCATTGTCATCATGCCCTTGGTGTCACCCAGCGCCATCTGGTATCTTTATATTAGCACCATGCCGGCTGTCTTCATTAGCAGGGTAAGAAACACTTGCAAGCGAAGGACACATATCATGTCATAGATAGATAAGTAGACAGCTAGATAGATAGATAGATAGATGGATGGATGGAAGTCCAACAATAAATGGGTACGCAAAGATATAAAATTAATATTATAAGATGTAGTCCGAGTTTATGTTGGGGTGTACATAAATGTCCAAATATCAAAAATAGGGTGTGAAGGGTCAGAGGAAACTCGGACTCTATAAGATGATGTGGTAAAAAGGCCACAAGAATGGCCGCACACGTCGTTAATCAAACGAACGAACGAACGAACGAAGGCCACAGGAAACAAATACTTATAATATCCAATACTTAGGAGGTTATAATTACTGATAAATAATAATCATATAATAGTTAAACGACTGAAGTCTTCCCCAATCTGATTAAAATCAGATCTCCACAGTCTTACGTGGAGATCTGATGGGCACAGATAAGAAGTCATATTATGTCGACTTTGTGGTTCACCAGTCAAATTACATCTTTCAAATTTACGTCATTTGGATCATGCCGTTACTAACGAGTACTGTCCCTAACACGAAATGCACCGCTGTATCTGATAGGCTACTAAAATAAGCTGGCAGGGAATTCCAAAGGTCGCCAAAACATGAACTTTTATAGGTGTTTTGTCAGATCTCCACGTAAGACTGTGGAGATATGATTTTAATCAGTTTGAAGTCTTCCCTAAGCTATAATTTACTTATTAATTCTGCCGCCATATTCTCGAAACGTTTTTAGTACAAAATTCAAGATCAAACTCAAAACCCTAAAATTAGATATGATACTTGCAGTATATATCCTGGACTACCCTATTTTGACGCACTTAAGAACTTACTTTCACCTTTTCAGAAATATACTCTTTTCATAGTGATGCCTCTCATTAGTATAGAAACATTAGTTATTTTAGCAAAGCATGCATAAAAATGACAATGATATATTCCCTAATACTCTTCCTTGCATGCTTTCAACCAGAGGACCCCTCGTCGGAAAGTTTGTGTATTACGTCACCGTTAATGACGCACTTCACAGAAGTCTATTCTAGTAGTGACACCATTGTACATATGCGCGGGAAAAAAAACTATATTACAGAGGAACATCAATAGGACATAGAAAACTCAAGCTTATGGGAAAAATTACAGACAGAAATTTAACTTGGCATTCCTAAACTTTTCTTACATTTATCATTAATCTGGTTTTGGTACAGATTTTGTCTTGAAAGGAAAAATAATCAAATTTGGAAAAATCATGATGGTATTAATTTTAAAATTGTGTAGTTATAATTATTAAATAATTAGATTCAGCATGTGACCTTTTTCCCAATACTTAATTAGCATTGTGAACATGCAGAACCTCAATCTTTGTATGTACTGTTTTTGGAACATCTAAACTGTTTTGAATCCTTCACAACTTATTTATCCAGAATGCAAATAATCAGAAGACATAAAATTACAGGAGAAGGTTTTATTTTCATTATTTATCATTCGTGTCATTATCAAACAAATCTTAAAGAAATAAATTGGTCAAAACAAGTTAAAGATCAAAAATGTCTTAAAAGAAAATTTACTGTTAAAGTAAAATTGCTTAATTATCAGATAAAAATCCTAATAATTGATTTAAATAAGCGAAAATGTAAAGGATACTAATTTAATTATTAAATATATCGTAAAAGTATATTTTTTTTTTGTAAATTTCCACAAATTATAATAACAAATAACCACCTCTGAAAATCAGTTATGACACATCCACATGAAACTGTATAACATTGTACACCTTTCTAAACAGTGTTACTGATGCAGTTATCAGCTGTGAGTCACGTTGCTAACACATGTTGAGTAGCAGACTGGATGCTATTATCGCGGGAAGTTGATTTGCCCCGTCAGAATAGTTAGTAAGGATTTTTATGAGGATTTGCTGGTTGAAAAAAAAGAGAATTAGTGAAATGGCGTTTTTTTCATGGTATGTGTCTTTGTTTCATTTAACAACCGATAAGGATGGGATTTTCTACAAATTTTTCTGTCTGTGTGACTCGATGTTGATCAATGTACATTAATGTTGTGGTTGTGACGTCATTGAAAGATGCGTTCTCTCGAAAACTGTGAGTTTATGACACTGCGTCAAAAGAGGGTAGCGTCAAAATAGGGTGTGGGACGATACTTATGTCATTAAAATTTAGCACGGTAGTAGAGGAACCGGAGTTAAGAAGATACTGAAACTTGGATAAATCCAACTTAATTTCTTTTTAAAGATACATAAAACAATTGCAGACTTTGAGATTGAGTTCTTCCTAAAACAAGTTTTGAGAATAAAGTGCCTTATTTTATCTAAGTAGTTTTTTAATGAGTATTTAAACACTGCCACAAATGATATAGAACAGGATCTTGACATGCTCCTAAAAATGTTTTACAATTCTGCAGATAGTTTTAAAGTAGATTGTAGAAAATAAATTCTTCCTAAAGCGTCCTGGTACAATTTGGAATGCATAGATTTGAAAAAGAGGAAATACACTCTCTTAAACCAGTTTAGGAAAACAGGTATAAGAGAATTTTATCAAACGTTTCTGGAACTCAGAAATTAATATAGAGAAGTCTGCAGAAATAAAAAGAAACGTTGGATCAAAGCTCTGTATAACAAATTAGAGAATTCATGTGATGAGGCAAAATATTTTTTGGATCTTGTAAATTCGATAGCTAAGAGTACCTCACTTGAAATGCCAAAAAAGGTATCAAATCTGGAATGGTTCGAGTATTTTAAAAACGTACTGAATTCATCTAAAAAGGTGAATTAGACATAAATTTTGTAGTATTTATTAGAAATATTATGGAAAATCATGACAATAATATATGTGATATATGCAATGACGACGCCACAAATCAGATTCTCATCTCAGAAATATCCGAGAATGAAGTATTGAAATCATTAAATTTGCTTAAAAGTAGCAAATCGCCTGGTGAAGACGGGCTTCCTGGAGAATTTTTCAGGTGTAAAAAATATATCATAGTACGTTATTTAACACCTCTCTTTAGTGCTATTTTCTACAATGGTACCTTTCCTGATAGATGGAGAAAGGGTGCAATTATACCACTTTTTAAGAAAGACAACCTTTGTGATGTAAACAATTATAGATGAATAACTTGACTAGATACGTGCATTAAATTATTTACTAAAATTTTAAATGAAAGACGTAATACTTGGGCCACCAACTATGATAAGATACCTGAAGAACAGGTGGGATCCCGGTCGGGCTATTCGACAGTAGATAATATTTTTATATTGCAATCTGTGGTACAGAAATATCTTTCGAAAAAAAGAGGAAGATTCTATTGGTTATCTGTCGATTTGAAAAAGGCATTTGATTCAGTGGATTGAGAGAGGGTGTGGTATGCATTATTACAAAATGGTGTGCATGGTAGGATACTGGCTATTTTAAAAAATATATATTTAGGTATTAAATCAACTGTAAATGCTTCTCAAGATCAACTAAGCGAATATTTTGAATGTAAGCTTGGAGAGAGACAAGGTTGTATATTAAGTCCTCTTGTTTTTAAATGATTTATTACCAATAATGAATGAAAATGGTGGAACTGGAATCTTTGTTGACAATGAATTGCAAAATATGATTCCGTCACTTTATGCTGATGACCTGTGTATTTTTGCTGATACTGTTTTAGAATTACAAAGAAACATAGACACACCGGAGCTCTTTTGTGCAGAATGGGGTCTTACTGTAAACAAGACAAATATCATTGTTTTTAGAAACGGTGGTAGACTTAAGAAGTGTGAAAAGTGGACTTATCGTAATGAGAATATAAATTTTTTAACTTATTACAAATATTTGGGAGTAATGTTTTTTAGCAGATTGAATTGGTCAAAAACAATTGAAAGACTTGTTATACAAGGTAATAAAGCTTTAATTCCAGTCAAGAAATTAATAAGAAAACTCGGATCTCCATTACCAAACATCGTGTTGAAATTATTTGATGCTCATATTAAGCCCATTCTCCTCTATTCATCAGAGTTTTGGGGATACAAGAATAGAAAATCTGTAGAGAAATTCCATCAACAGTTCTGTAAATTTGATTTATCTCTTGGAATACAATCTTCAAACATGGAAGCTCTTGGTGAATGTGGACGTTATAATATGTATATTGACTATTATATTAGATGTATAAAGTATTGGTGTAAATTGTTGCATATGCCTAGCTATAGATATCCCAGGAAATGCTTCATGATGTTAAAGGCACTGGATGATAGTGACAGAATAACTTGGGCAACTTATATTAGACAGCTACTTTGTAAATATGGGTTTGGTTTTGTGTGCATATCACAGGATATTGGCAATGTTGATTTAATTATTGTGCAATTTAGACAACGGTTAATGGATTGTAACTTGCAAGAATGGCACGAAGTAGTAAATGGATCAACCCCTTTAAAGAATTATAGAAATTATAAAAGTCTTATAGAATGTGCAAAAATACTTATATGTTGTTGAAAATAATGAAATAAGAAGGTTATACACTCTGTTTAGATAACGAGAACTTCCTATTCATTTAGGGCATGTAAAGTATTATTTATGAGACACCGTGGAAATTGAAGATGAATTCAATTTTTTATTAAAATGCCAAAATACTCAGAATTAAGATTTAAGTTTCTTCCAAAGTACTATTACAAATACCCATCTTATGAAATATTTTGCAATTTACTTTGTATGAAATCTGATGAAGTAATCAGAAAAACAGCACAGTTTATATATTTTGCCTTTAAGCTAAGGAAAAATACTTTACAAATTGTGTAATTATGCATATTCTATCATATGTATGTAATTATATGACTTACCACCATACTGTAGACTTAGAAAATATCAATGTATATCCACCCCAATCATATATTTTCTTCATTGTATAATTTTGTACTTGGGCCAATGGCCTCATATGAACAAATAATAAAGTTCTGCTTATCCGAGTTTCTATCGCATGAAATAGATGCGAGTCAATGACTCCCTCTAGATGGGATGTCATTCATCACAAGTAAACCACTCTCCCTTCAGCAGTTTCTGGTGCCCATTTACAATTGGGTCGGTTACTAAGCGATATTAAATGTTTAATAGGACTGGCGAAGGCTGGACTCGATTCCATGGCTTTCTGATATTGGGTGGGCAGTTCCCACCGTATATAACAAGCTGAAACATACTATTCAAACAAACTATTCAAACATACTATTCAAACAAACTATTCAAACAAACTATTCAAACATACTATTCAAACAAACTATTCAAACAAACTATTCAAACATACTATTCAAACAAAATTTGATGGAGAGGTTAAAACTTGGGTGAATGAGTCTACCATGCAAGGTCAAAGGTTAGATGGATTAGTCTGCCATGTGAGGTCAAAGGTTAGGTGGTTGAGTCTACTATACATATATATAAATATATATCACATTAATCCATCATGAGCATATACAATGAGTAAAAGTGAGTATATGTGAGTATATATTATATAATATACTGTTACCTGTTACTACATGTCATCCTTTCCTTTCCCCAGTCCTTCTTCAGTTGTATATTAATTGGAAAAAAGTGCATGTACCGGTAGGTTCTTTCCTTGTATATATTCTTTGAGATATTAACTAATGTAAAAATATTGAACATTATATATTTGATAAAGAACAAGCAGGACAAATTCCCGGACATTTTTAGATATTTAAAAAACTCGGCCGGACGGAGATTTAAGGACCAAAAAGGAGGACATGTCCGGGAAAAAGAGGACATATGGTAGCCCTAGATGACGTGTGAAATGCGTGATCACATACATGTACAAAGCCACTCTGTAACGTTGTAAGCCAATTTGTTGTCTAATTAATATTAGTTATGAAAATATGTGAACCAAATAGGAATCTAAATATGCAACACTGCAGAATCTACACATATTCATACCTACAAAACTGACTCTTCTACCTGAACCTTGACCTTGCGATCAAATTGTGATGGGATAGTACATTCAAATGATGCCTATATTTGTAACTTTCAGGCTATACAGATAGTAAAGGTATACAGAAGCAAGGATCCTGGTCAGCTATCAGCCACTTCCTCTTTCCTGTGCATGTTTCAGTGCTTTGGCCGACTGACCACGTCAATCATTGTGACCGGTGATATTGTCATGATAGCTAATGCAGTGGTATTGGGGTTCTTTGGTGTTCTTCTAACATTACAGATACTGTACTACAGATGGAGGAACAAGAAGATTACATGATAATGGGCGAGAAAATTCCATTGAATATCATGATGCGAATCTCTCAACAGGAATTTTCAAACCTGTTAGCTTAGTCTTAGCTGCGACTTGATTGAAGTAACATCTCAGCTGACTGCACAATGTAGAAGTCGTTTTTTTTCTTCCATTCACAATCCCTGCCAAAAACAGTTTTGTTTAATTTGAAAAAAAAAAAAAAAAAAAAAAAGTTTGAAGTCTGAAAAATTGAAACATAATTTTTCAGACTTCTTCCAACTTTTTTTTGTTTTTAAAAATCAATTTTCTCAGTACATAGTTTAGTTTGGGAGAAATTTGCTCCAAGTTCAAGATCCATCCATCCTGCGGAAAGAAAGAACAAAAGAAATAAAGAATATCTATTGTTGACCTGATACAATAAGGTCTTGCAGTATATGCTCGTATTGTACAATGGGTGAACTGTACTTTCAGGAGATAGATTCAATAAGTGCGTCAACTACAGCAGGAAATAGATGACTGATCATTCAAACAGCTACATTACAAGGAAGATGACCACATCTAATACACATTGAATTGTTATTGTAGTATAGAGAACAGGGCAATGTTACATTATAACATTTCCCCCCCTTACTCATAATAGTATTGCGCATTTTTATAAAGTAAAATTGTCCGCGTGTACAGTAAAAATCTTTAGAACGAGGTGTTTTCGTTACTGAATTTGTTGACAATTTATATTTTAGAGTATGCATCTTTAAAAAGGCAAGCTATATCGACTTTGAATAATTATAAAAACTAGGAAGTGATTCAATTGCTACACCTTTCACACACACACACATATATATATATATATATATATATATATATATATATATATATATATATATACACACATATACATGTATAGATATACTCCCTCTATATAATATTGTCCATGGAAGCCACAGAGTATACCACTTTGTAGCGGGACCACCTTATGAGTACACAATACATATAATTTTACTCTACCACTTAATGAAATGGGATCCATGACCATACTTGCCTTATAACAGGAACCGTGTTATAATGAAGTGTCTTATAGTGAGCGAGTGCTGTATTGAGTAATTATATTATTTATTATGCTACGCTTAATAGTCATGGTAATATGTAAAATATAGCATTGCCTCTTTTAAACAGCCAATAATGGGATGGACAGAATTATGGCTGGGGAGGCCAATCACTAAGTGAGGAGAGGTTAAATATGTAGATGTAGTGATGGACAGGGAAGAGTAAAACATGGCTGAATATAAAAAGTTGCTTAACAGATGTGACTATTACAGATGGTTGTGCTGTAAAAGCTTTCATATTGCTTATGTTCTTTTGAAAAGAGAGAGAGAGAGAGAGCACAGAATGTAGTTACCGTATATACCTGCATATAATCCAATACCTACTGCAAACTGCATAGACCGAGATCAGCCGTCGCATAATGCATCAACAGATCTGGGTCTATGCAGTTTGTAAGGACTAATCAGTAGAACAAACAACATAGACCCTGATCTGCTGGCACATTATGCGATGGCAGATCAGGGTCTGTGTTGTTTGCATTTGGACTCAGTTTATATGCGATTATATTCGGTACACTTAAAGGTACTATTTTTTTTACTTTGGGTCACAGTTGAATTTAGTTTTGCAAAATTATCTAGCCTACTTATGAATGTATATACCTTGATACTGTAAATATAGGAGTGACAAGTCATAATCAAGGGACTGAAGAACAAGGATAACATAAAAGACGGCTGTCAGTAATTAAATTTATTATCCATCACTGAAGGTAATTTGCAAAATGATAAACCAATACAAACTCCATCTCAAAATAAAGAATAAAAACATTTCTGTAACACATTCTACAACAATGCGAATTCTGTACAATAAATATGCTGTACAATTCATGAACAAGAATTCCTCAAAAGCCAGCATTGCCCCCAAACTTGCTGAGTCAGTCTTGCAGTCTAGGGGTCACCAGTTAATTGCTGACAATTTTAATGTCTTGGAGGGACCAGAAGATGGTGAGGGGCACCGCCAGACCTTGAAGCCCCCTGGAAATTTCCTGGTATCCTTGTGGACCAGTCTAACTCTGCAAACTTGTCACAGATATCCATTCAATCATCCTAATCAGTCATCACAATCCACCTTTTTACACCCAGCACAAGGGTTAGATTGAAGATATGCATATTTGTACACACCCAACACAAGGGGTTGGATTGAAGATATGCATATTTGTACACACCCAGCCCAAGGGTTTGTATTTAAGATATGCATATTTGTACACACCCAGCACAAGGGGTTGAATTGAAGATGCATATTTTTACATATGCAGCCCAAGGATTTGGATTGAAGATATGCATATTTGTACACATCCAGCCCAAGGTGTTGGATTGAAGATATGCGTATTTGTACACACGTATTCAATCAATAGATCAAAGTTTCAAGTTAGTAGTTACATTATGATATTACATATTCATGTACACATATATACTTGGTAAAACATGTTCACAGAATGGTCAGGATCATATTGTTCCCACATAAAGATAATATTTTCTTCTCATAATGCACAATATACATATTTTTACATTCCCATTAAGTTGCCCACAAATAATGGATCATTTTTAGACTGAAATAAGAAAAGTGTATGTACCTGATCAGTAATGTAACTGAGAGTGTATGTACCTGATTAGTAATGTAACTGATAGTGTATGTATCTAATTAGTAATGTAACTGATCCCTTGGAAAAATGGAGACATAACAAGATTTTAAAGATGGCCACCACAGCAGCCATATTGGTAAGTCATACTGGCACCATTTTCATTTAGGACCAACTACATAAAAATGCAAGAATTATTTTACTGAAAGCCCCATATCAAGAAGACTACCAGCTTAGGAGAAGAAGAGATGGCAAGATTTTAATGGTGACCCCTATGGCAGCCATTTGATGAGGTCAGATCAGCACCATTGTCATTATGGACAAACTACAGATCATAAGAAATGTTTCAGTGGAAACCTCATGTCAAAACAACCATCTATTTAGGAAGTGTGGCCATAACAAAAATTTCAAGATGGTTGCTATATTTGATGGTGGATCATCATAATTAGTATAAAGCTGAGAGCCCTTTCAGCCAGGATGTTTGCAGTCAAATTTGGTCGAATTCTGTTGAGCAGTTTTTAAGAAGAATTTGTTTAAAAGTTTCTCTATCTTAGTAATGTTGGCCATATTTGATGGTGAATACAAAAACTGAAAGGCTATCATGCCAGGATGCTCTCAGTCAAATTTGGCTGAAACTGATCCAGTGGTTTTTTTAAGAAGTTTAAAATGGCAAATGCTGATTACTAATGTCCTGTAAAAATTAATATTCTACTTTTTTGTGTGTACAGTATTAGAGCAGCTGATATCAGCTTTGGCCATTCAACTATTTACTCTCCAAATACAATTGACCACACTACTGTTTCCACCTGTCCCCAACCCAGACATAAGAACAACAGTGGCTAATGATGTGTCTGTATAGCAGTATACATTTCCAAGGCAACAATCACTTAGATATGGCTGACACTGATGTTTGAATTGTTAATTTGAATGTAAAAAAATAGGTAAATCCAGATTTTATTATTGTAGGACTGGCCCTCTGACCCTGTTCTAGACACGGCAGAACAGAGGTCTGGATCTGCCACTGCAAAACTGAAGTTGGTCAAAAAAGGGTCTGATGATGAACTAAGGGAGATAACTCCAGTTCAACACAAACCAAGTTGTATGTGCCAACATGTAACTGCTTTCAGCATGCTCTAAAACTTTGTTGAAGACAGCAGGAGATTGATCTGAAACAGATAAAAACACCAATCATTAGAAATGAGAACTGGATCAATCATAAGATGCAAGTATTTGTCCCTTGCAACCATTAAGCATTTTTTAAAGTAATTTCTCGTAGATTTTCAACTATAATTTCATATTATACCTGGCACACTACAGTAGAAAATATAGGCCAGACCATTCTGAAGGTCTTCCCTAAAAAAATATTTGTTCAAATATATGATGAAACACTGATAACAATTCAAGAAATGCAAACCATGCCTGGTTAATATTGTATTAACCATGTTTGATAAAGACAAGTTTATATGATCACCAATTACTGACCCTGATCATGGTATTGTACTATACTGAAAGTCAAATATCCATGAGCCGGATAAATAGATTACACTCTCTATACTTCTGATCCATGACATGTCAAAACTTCATGCAAAATTTTATGCCATGAATATATTAAAATTACTGGCTATAATGAAATTTCACACAGAATGCAATCACCAATTCCAGAGCTTGCCTCTACAAAGTTTTTAGTAGTCTCCACCAGACACTATCAACAGTTATTATCATGCAGAAAATAAACTCAGATGCATATGATCTTGACCTATAAAATATCGGCCCCTGTGACAGGGCACAAAAGAAAAAACAAATAAAAAGATGAATCCTTTCCTATGATATCAAAGTGGAGATACTATAATGAGCTGATAAAAAGCAGAGAGTAATTTGTAAAAAGTTGTTTATTTCAATTCATTGTTCAGATTTTAATGGGTGAAAGTCACAGGTTTTTAAAAACCTTAGAGTGATGGCTAGTGCGACCACTATTACAAGCATAGTTCACACATCAGTAATCTCTCTGATTGGCTACCTCAGCTGAGACCTGACAAATATGCATGCAGTCCACTCTTCTAATATATACTCATTCACATGTACAACACACAATTACAATTAACCTGTTGAGAGTAACCTATTGCAATATACAATGAAAAGTGTTTTAATACAGAAATTTATCACTGAATAAAAAGTATTTATTCCTATTTTCAACTGTACTGGCCAGAAAGGGTCTTGTGAGTAGGTTAGTATGTATTAAATATGCAAAAATCTATGTTGTCATGAGCTAAACACAAATATTTAAACTATGTTAGTAAAGCATCAAATGTAGGTCATAGTGACAGTTTTTAGTTGTAAGATGTAGTATTAACAGAGATGCATCCAATTCTCAAAGTCTAATGACTCAAATATGAACAGAACCCAACTTTAAACACAAAATTTCAAATAAAAATCACTGAAGCATGAAATATAGGTTACAGAGATCTGGTAGTACTTATCAAGATGCATCCCCACACCTAGATTCATGATTCTAGGTAGAATAATATGCATATAGCATGCCCAAAACCTATGTGGTCATGACCTAAATTACAAAAACTTGACCAAAGTCAGTAAAGGTGCAATATGAAGTCACATTGAGCTTTTGTTGTAAGGGTGTGGTACAAACAGATATGCACATCAAGTTTCATTATTCTAGCATGGAAAGTGCCTGAGAAATCAACTTCATACACATAATTTACCCAAAGTCAGTAAAGTGTAAAATATGGACCACAGTGACCTATGTTTGAAATGAGGGTGTCATACTCATAAAGATGCATCCCCTCATCAAAGTTCATGATTCTAGGCAAGAAAGTATGCAAGAAACTTATGTCATCATGAGCTAAATGGACGAAGTTTAACCTAAGATAATAAATTGTGAAATGTAGGTCACATTGACCTTATGTTGTTGTAACTATTGGTACTAATATTGATACATACAATAATCTAGTTCACTGATTCTGAAATAAACGTCAAACAAAATTGAACCAAAGTTGGTGAAACATGAAGCATGGGTCACAGTGATCTACTTTTGAGATGAAGGTGTAATACCTGTCAAGATGGATTCATGTATAACAATGTATATTGGGTGCAAAAAACTATATGGTCATGAGATAAACACAAAAACTTGACCATGAATGTACAAATAATGTAATGCATATGTAAAAGGTTAGTCCCCTTAGCCACCTCCCCAGGCAGCAGGTGCTATGAACCCAATCCAAACCATTGCCTAGGACCTAGAGAGAGAGAAGAATTGAGATGCAGTGAGGCTGTAGATATGAATATGCTTTTATATGTGTGGATGCAGATGCTGGATGCAGAGCAGTTGCTCTCCACTATTTCGTAGCAGCAAGCTAGTATGACATAAAGTATCAATAAATGGGAAAATGTGAGTTACAAGAGTCATTGAAACATCAAGTACATTAATTAGTCATGTCTATAGTAATAAATCAGAGAATATTTTTTAAGTAGAGGACCCTTATTTTTCAGTAAGTGACCATTATCCAATTTGTATTACACACAAAGTAAATAGTAAGGATATATCCGATGCAAAGCATAAGGTTATATCCTATAGATGCTTAAAAAAATTCAATGTTGATAACTTTTTATCTGATTTAGCAAACTCCAACCTCTTTTGTGTAGAAAATGTAGAAGACACCATTGAAACACTTGAAACCTGGTAAACTATTATGAACTCGGTTTAGATCAACATACTCCTTTAAAAACAAAAAGAGTGAAACACTCTCAGAAACCTGCATGGCTTATGACGGTTAATCAATGAAGCCTGACAGAATAGAGACTATTTTCATAAAATCAAGGATTGGCACAACTACAAACTCTGGTGTAACAGATGTACTGCTATGGTTCAGTCAGCAAAAAGAAATTTTTATAAAATATCTGTCGAAAAGTCATAAAGTCCAAATGAAATGTGGAAAAATCCGAATGATTCTACTCCAGACAGAAACAGTAAGATCCCAAATCAACTCATAATTGATGGGACAATAATTGATGATATGCATGATATTGTTAACAGATTCAACGAGCACTTCATTCATGTAACAAATGTGAATTCCAATATATCAAATACTAATGTAAAAAATAACAAGTTACAAGATTTTATGAAGTCGAAAATTCCGGTACAATTCACTATTCCATTTATGTCAAATGTAGTAAGTGAGCTGAAAAGTTAAATTCTTTGAAATTAGCTGGATTGGACCAAATAGTTCCATTCATCTTAAACAAATATGCTGAAATTGTTGATCCATCTCTTATCTACATAATTAATTCAAGCAATACTAAGGGAATCTTCCCATCTCAACTGAAGGCAGCAAAGGTTATGCCTGTTTATAAAATGAGTTCAAAATCAAATCCAGATAATTATAGACCAATATCTATTCTGCCAACCATATCTAAACTGTTTGAAAAACATGTTTCCAAACATCTCTATGGTTACCTGTCAAAGTACCATTGAATTCACCCATCCCAATCTGGATTCAGACAAAACCACTCCTGTCAGTATGCGCTAACAAAACTCGTTGATGAATGGTTGCTTGCAATGGACAATGGAGAATTTGTTGGAACTATAGACCTTGATTTTAAGAAGGCTTTTGATTTAGTTGACCATAATATACTTACATGGAAACTTGAAATATACAAATGTTCTCACTTATCACTCTCATGGTTCAAATCATACCTATCTGACAGAAGCCAACAAGTTGTTATTGGCAACATTAAATCAGAGCTGATGTCCATCAACAAAGGAGTTCCACAGGGATCTATTTTAGGACCTGTATTATTTATATTGTTTATAAATGACTTGCCGCTGTATGTACAACATTCAAAAACTGATCTATATGTGGATGATACTACTTTGCATAAGTTTGACTCTAATGTTATAACATTGAAAAAAAAATTGGGCGAAGATTTATGTCAAGTTGAATATTGGTGCTCACTGAATAACATCTTTATCAATCCCCTAAAAACCAAGGCAATGTTGTTTGGAACTAGGTAAAGATTATCAGTGAACAGAAATCCAAAATCTTGAGCAATAAATCTTGAGTAATATATCTTTAATAATCAACTGAAAATGTTAACACAGAAAAACTTTTGGGAGTTCATGTTGATCAGAATTTAAACTGGAGTAAGCAAGTGAAACCTGTTTGTTCTGTACAAAACTCAAGAATTTATCTTTTACAGAGGATAAAATGTTATCTACCACTCAGCTATTGGAAATTATTTTACAGTGCATTCATTCTTCCTCTTTTGGACAACTGCTCTAGAATTTGGGGAAATATATCTGATAGTAATATTGAAATGATCCACAAACTTCAGAAAAAGGCAGCAAGAACTATCCTAAATTTATCATTTGATACACCATCCTAAATTTTATTCTCTAAATTGAAATGGCTGAAATTTTAATACAGATTAGTGTACCAAAAGTCCATATTAATGTTGAAAGTTAAGAATAAACTTTGTCCGCAATATTTGCATAGTATGTTTCATTTTTAGTCAGAAGAACAGTACCAAGGACCTAAATTGCGATCAATTACAAATGATCAGTGCAAAACACCATTTCCAAAAACAAATACTTTAAAAAATAATTTGCTTAATCTGGTGCTATTCTATGGAATGAACTCCCCAAAACCATTACATCAGAAACAAATCTAAATGTGTTCAAAACAAAATTGTATGACTATTATCTCTCAAGGCAGTTTTCATTGTAATATTGAAATGCATGCACTACAATTTATTCTGTGAATCCATTTTATACATACTTTGTGATTTTATACTTAATGTATCTAAGCATACTTTACTACTTTTTTTTTATTTTTTATTTATATAAAACAATAATTTGTTTATCCTGAGGGGCTCAGGGGAGAATAGTATATTGTAACTAACTGAGTTACCCTTATAACATAAAGTATTTATTATTATTATTCTTAGTTATGTCTGTTGTCCTGGATACTCCTGGTAAATCCGGGATATATCACATGTATGGATTCACAAGAATTTACTGTTACAGTGGTCCCCCTCTTATAAGGCCACCCCTTCTGCAGCAGGGAAGTGGCCTTATAAGAGGGGTGGCTGTTCTAGAGGGGGATCACATGGCTGTGAGTAATAACTACATATAAAGTATAAAAGGTGTAACTAATTTTTATATATTTAATATTTTCATTTAAAAATCACAGGAATATTATCTGGTTAAAGACTTAATTTGATAAAACTAATATCAATGTTATTTTTTTAGAAAAAAAATATGAAGAATCATCAATTATGGTGCAAAACCACCTTGTCGGTAAATTCTGGGCACAAACATTTAGTTGTAACTATCCCTGTACGTCCATTAATTCCGTCTTCCCACTCACTGCAGTTGAAAGTTTATTTGACTCCTTCTGACATAAAATTTCTCAGTAGCGATCAAAGGACTCTCCCTCTTTTCATTTAGTCTAATTGCTTTCACTTTTCATTCTAAATTGAGAATGTATGACGACACTTTGCGACAACTTATTCCTTCATGGGCAGTACGCAGTTATCACACGAGATGCAGTGTTTACAAAGGAAGTGAGCTTGTCATGTCATCAACTTTTTTTTCCCTCCAGTCTGGTACCAAGTTAAGTACATTTCATAATCTATGAGAGGGAAGCCACAAAGGCTAATATACCATTTTACTATCTGGCGACTGGATGTCACGCTGACTTGAGCTGAACAATACTGTGCTTCTCAGCAGTTAGCTTTTGTCATCTTGATAATTATCTTGTCATCTTGATAATTATCAGGTCATCTTGATAATTATCAGTGGTAATAATAGCCAGTAATTATCAAAGTGACAAAAACTAACATCTAAGGAACATCTGGCAGTAAGGATAATCGGATTACTTACCTCTTTGTGTGGATTAAAGTTACTTTATTGGCATGTTAGAATAAAACTGTCAATGTGCTGAGTTCAGAAATTAACAAATGTTAGGGAGGTTTTAATCTGTAAAAAACCATTATGTGGCCGCTCGCAAGTGGTAATTTTGACTGTTTTTGCACTAAAATGCGGGCTGCTGGTCACGTTAGAGGGGGGCCGTTCAAGAGGGGGACCACTGTACTATTGTATTTCAATTTAGTTTATCATGATAGTGGCAGCTAGTTACTTGTTCTAAACTGGGACAGGCCACAATCTGTCTGTCCTCCTCTGTGTAGTGATCAGTCAAGATATTCACCATCTGCTGGAACAGCTGTTGTATATTCACCTGGAATGACAAGAGAACAATCTAAAAATACACTAATATGAAAAGCAACAGCAATATTCCAGAACTTAGCACTAATCTGAATATGAATGTTTTATTGGCTAGTGATGCTTAAAACTTTATTATAAATTCTGCATAATCCAAGGCTTACAAGCTGGGTAACAATTCTAACATAGGATTAACTTTAATGATGGATTTGTGACATGGAGTGTAACATGGAACTATATGACTTTTTAACAGTACAGCCCTCTCCTTTCAAACACCCTTGAAATAAGACCTGTTCCCAGTAACAACCAGATTGGGACATTCCAATTTGTTTTGCAAAATAACAAGCTTATCTTTGCAGAAAAAGGACCACCTCCCAATTTAGATAATTTCTAAGTCTGATTGGTGGTTCTAATTAGGGCTTCAGATACCTGATCCGATACACAATCTGGGACTTGGATGTTGTGAGTATTTAGGACTTCCCTTCAGGAAGCCTCCATGATCAAGCATATGAACCAATCTTCTACCTCAGACAAATAAAACTGGCTTTTCACTACACTACCAAACTATCCTCTAATCCACACAAACTCAAATTTGATGTCATCTTTAGGCTGAAATACCAAACCTTGTACAGTCAGAAACCAAATTTCATTCCACCTTTTGGCATACAATTATGTCCTCATTTAGATGCTATAAATATCTATATTGCCAATACTGCAAAGTTGTGTGTTTCCAAATCACCACCTTGGTTATTAACCCCCACCAATACTGCAAAGTTGTCTATTCCCAAATCACCACTTTGGTTATCAACCCCCACAAATACTGCAACGTTGTCTATTTCCAAATCACCACCTTGTTTATTAGAACACACCAATACTGGAAAGTTGTCTATTTCCAAATCCCCACCTTGGTTATTAAACCCCACCAATACTGCAAAGTTGTCAACTTCCAAATCACCACCTTGGTTATTAAACCCCACCATTATTTGACTTTGGCAATTCAAAACATCTTGTACCAATCCTCTTGTTTTCCAGAGTAAATTCAATGCAACTTGACCCAGTTACTGAATACAGCCTCAATTTCTTTTGCAAAAATTACAACCATACTCAAATCATTGAATTATATATATAGAAAACTCGCCAAAAACTCATTTCATTACATTTTCGGGTTCATTTTCCACAATCAAAGTCATGGAAAATATTAAATTTGACAATCTGTTAATTTCCCAAGTTGTACTGATGCATGTTCTGTTTACAAAAATCTGGAAAAAAGTAAAACTATACTGTACTGTTGGCTGCCAAGTAATATTGGTATTAAGGGTAATGATAGAGCTGATGAAGCAGTCAAAGCTACCCTACCATAACATGTTTCTGAATGGAAGATCCCATATAGTGACTTTAGGTATTACATTAATCTGTTCTGACTACTTGGTGAAATATGCAGACAGAAAACTCCACATATCAGTTTCTGAACATCCAACCTATTATTGAAGAGTAACATCATTCATATAGAACAAATCGCAGAGATGAGGTGGTATTGTATTGTTTGCATATAGGACACACCTATCTGACTTATGCATACTTCCTAAAAGGTGAACCTCAACCAGAATGTGTGTTTTGCACATTCTTTCCACGCTGTGAGACAGAAGTTTGTTTTATGTAAGCTTGATGAAGAACCTTTATGATGATGTACCACCAGACAAAATATTGGACTTTCTAAGAGAATGCAGTTTATACAAATCTGACCCAATATTTTCAATGATTTTACCTATTTTATCTCTACATTTTACTTTATATACCTATTAAAGAATTTAAAGAGTTTAACCTTTTGTATTTTGATCTTTCATGGTATTAGTTTTCTTTTATTTGGAAGGGTTAATCTTCATGAGAATTTTAGCAGTTTTGATTCTTTATATTTTTAAAGCCTCATTTTTTTATGTGAACTATATAGACAGGACTGTGTTCATATGCTGCAAAATCCCCATACATACATATACACATACATAACATACCTAATTTGGGTTTACTGTACATCAGAAAAATATATTTCTCAATCTATCTACTTATTCATCATTCTGTCAATAAAACTCGTTCTCTTTCCCTTAACAAATGTATGCTGAAACCTCCACTCTTGCACTTACCATTTAGGCTTTGTTCATGTGTGTGTGTGTGTGTGTGTGCATCCATGCATATGTAAGTGTGTGTGTGAATGTGTGTGCATGCATCCATGCATACATATGAATGTGTGTCTGTCTGTATGTATGGGGTTAAACAGCATACAAGTACAATCCTGGTTAATAGTGCCAACTAAAGATTAAGTTTCACAAATGCAACACTTGTGATATAATGTCTCAAATGAACTTTCTTACATAATTTGGCTAGCACCAGCTGTTTTAAAGCTTGTAATTTTGTGCCATGTGCTATTTTAAAATAAAAAAAATTTCAAGTGATACTTTTCAATAATTGCAACACTTGTCTGATGCAGTGCTACTTGTCAATAATTGCAACACTTGCCTGGTGCAGTGCTATTTGTCGATAATTGCAACACTTGTCTGGTGCAGTGCTACTTGTCAATAATTGCAACACTTGCCTGGTGCAGTGCTACTTGTCAATAATTGCAACACTTGTCTGGTGCAGTGCTACTTGTCAATAATTGCAACACTTGTCTGGTGCAGTGCTACTTTTCAATAATTGCAACACTTATCTGGTGCAGTGCTACTTGTCAATAATTGCAACAGTTGTCTGGTGCAGTGCTACATGAGCAGCAGACATCTCTAGGTACATATGGGAGGAAGACAAGGTCCAGTTGTATGTGGACATTATTAACTATACACAGTCCTGAAGCAGACATCTCTAGGTACATATGAGAGGAAGACAAGGTCCAGTTGTATGTGGACATTATTAACTATACACAGTCCTGAAGCAGACATCTCTAGGTACATATGGGAGGAAGACAAGGTCCAGTTGTATGTGGACATTATTAACTATACACAGTCCTGAAGCAGACATCTCTAGGTACATATGGGAGGAAGACAAGGTCCAGTTGTATGTGGACATTATTAACTATACACAGTCCTGAAGCAGACATCTCTAGGTACATATTGGAGGAAGACAAGGTCCAGTTGTATGTGGACATTATTAACTATACACTGTCCTGAAGCAGACATCTCTAGGTACATATGGGAGGAAGACAAGGTCCAGTTGTATATGGACATTATTAACTATACACAGTCCTGAAGCAGACATCTCTAGGTACATATGGGAGGAAGACAAGGTCCAGTTGTATATGGACATTATTAACTACACACAGTCCTGAAGCAGACATCTCTAAGTACATATGGGAGGAAGACAAGGTCCAGTTGCATGTGGACATTATTAACTATACACAGTCCTGAAGCAGACATCTCTAGGTACATATGGGAGGAAGACAAGGTCCAGTTGTATGTGGACATTATTAACTATACACAGTCCTGAAGCAGACATCTCTAGGTACATATTGGAGGAAGACAGGGTCTAGTTGTATGTGGACATTATTAACTATACACAGTCCTGAAGCAGACATCTCTAGGTACATATGGGAGGAAGACAAGGTCCAGTTGTATGTAGACATTATTAACTATACACAGTCCTGAAGCAGACATCTCTAGGTACATATTGGAGGAAGACAAGGTCCAGTTGTATGTGGACATTATTAACTATACACAGTCCTGAAGCAGACATCTCTAGGTACATATGGGAGGAAGACAAGGTCCAGTTGTATGTGGACATTTTTAACTATACACAGTCCTGAAGCTCACATCTCATGGTAAAGATAATAGGAAGACAGGGTCTAGTTGTATGTGGACATTTTTAACTATACACAGTCCTGAAGCAGACATCTCATGGTAAAGATAGGAGGAAGACAGGGTCTAGTTGTATGTGGACATTTTTAACTATACACAGTCCTGAAGCAGACATCTCTAGGCACATATGGGAGGAAGACAAGGTCCAGTTGTATGTGGACATTATTAACTATACACAGTCCTGAAGCAGACATCTCTAGGTACATATGGGAGGAAGACAAGGTCCAGTTGTATGTGGACATTATTAACTATACACAGTCCTGAAGCTCACATCTCATGGTAAAGATAGGAGGAAGACAGGGTCTAGTTGTATGTCGACATTTTTAAGTATACACAGATCTGAAGCAGACATCTCTAGGTACATATGGGAGGAAGACAGGGTCTAGTTGTATGTGGACATTTTTAACTATACAGTCCTGAAGCTCACATCTCATGGTAAAGATAGGAGGAAGACAGGGTCCAGTTGTATGTGGACATTATTAACTATACACAGTCCTGAAGCTCACATCTCATGGTAAAGATAGGAGGAAGACAGGGTCCAGACGTATGCGGACTTTATTAACTATTCACAGTCCTGAAGCTCACATCTCATGGTAAAGATAGGAGGAAGACAGGGTCCAGTTGTATGTGGACATTATTAACTATACACAGTCCTGAAGCTCACATCTCATGGTAAAGATAGGAGGAAGACAGGGTCCAGTTGTATGTGAACATTATTAACTATAAACAGTCCTGAAGCAGACATCTCTAGGTACATATGGGAGGAAGACAAGGTCCAGTTGTATGTGGACATTACCTATACATAGTCCTGAAGCAGACATCTTATGGTAAAGATGGGAGGAAGACATGATCAAGTTATAGGTGGATATTATTCACTTTACACAGTCCTGACATCTCATGGTACATATGGAAGGAAGACAGGGTCCAGTTGTAGGTTGACTTTATTAACTATACACAATCCTGAAGCTGACATCTCAAGGTAAAGATAGGAGGAAGACATGGTCAAATTGTAGGTGGACATTATTAACTATACATAATCCTGAAGCAGACATCTCTAAGTAAAGATGGGAGGAAGACAGGATCTAATTGTATTATTAACTATACGTTGTCCTGAAGCAGACATCTTTGTCTAATGATGGGAGGAAGACAGGGTCTACTTCTAAGTGGGCATTATTAACTATACACAGTCCTGAGGCAGACATCTCTAGGCAAACATGGGAGGAAGACAGGGTCAAGATGTGGACGGACATTATTAACTATACACAGTCCTAAAGCAGACATCTCATGGTAAAGATGGGAGGAAGATGTGGCCAAGATGTAGGTGGACATTATTAATTATACACAGTCCTGAAGCAGACATCTCTACATAAAGATGGGGGAAGACATGGTCTAGTTGTAAGTGGACATTATTAACTACACATAGTCCTAAAGCAGATTACATTTGTAAAAACATTTTAGATCTTCTCCAGGCATCAACAATCAAAATAAGTCAGTTTTGGATATCTTGAAAAACTAATAAATAAATCATTATGTAAGAATAACAATGAAGCACAGTTTTGAAAGTTCAAAAATTCGCTCACACAATAAGGAGGGAATTTTAAACCTCAGACTCTGCATATGGACTCACAATCTTCCCTCAAATTCTGGCAAAAACATTTGAACTACCCTAACCATGTATATTTAAGTATTCCATGCAAACTAACCTTGATGGGCTTGAAGAGGATCATTTCTGTGTCTCTATTGGCCAGGTAGAGTGACATGCTCCGCCTCACCACAACCAGCTTGGTCTTCATGATTTTGTATGTCTCTGCCACATTATCATGCACCTTCTCTGGAGTGGCAAATGGCTGCTGACGTAATGTTACTTGCCTGACTTCTTCTTCCGAGTTCATACTGATGATGACGTTGGCCTGATGAAAACATTTAGGTTTTGTGTTAAGTTGTTACAATATACAGTTTATGAGGTTTGTATATTTCATCTATTGTGCTCCATGGTAACAACATAAAGTTTCAAGTGGAATAATTATAATTTATTCTATCCAAATAAATAGAGGATATTTTCTTTTCAAATGTTTTTGTACCTCATGATGAAATATATTCGGTATGTAAGCAGGAAATGAAAATATTTTCTTTTTATTATACACCATACTTGCTCCTGAGTGGAATCTTAGAAGATTAAACTCATTCTACAGGCTTTTGCAAGTTCACATCCATTTCAACTGTACTCATAGTTTTATAATAAAAAATATCTGCAATTTAACAGAATGGTAGGTTTGGGATGACCTAATCTGTTGCAATCAATCACATTTTTTATATTTTGTACACTATTTTACCTTATTTGACCGCAAAGTTCGATGGAGTGATGCAGCACACTAGGATTTTAACATTGTTGACAAAATAATACAGGGGACATAACTTCATTGAGAAGCAAATAAGAATGAGTAAAATATCTGAGACAAACTATATTTTCCATGCCTGAAATGTAATGCAGTTTCCATTTAATGCTCTAGCTCAGAGGTCCTCAAACTGTAGTTCATGGACCACCAGTCCATTCATATTCTATATGAAACATGGTCTTTAATAGTCAAGTGGTCCACGAACAAAACAAGTTTGAAAACCATTGCTCTAGCTCACAAAATGTTTGTTTTCTTGCCACAAGTATAACTTCTTTAGGCACACACAGTCAAGCGTTGCATGGCATGATGGGAAATCTTGTAATTTATATATTTTTTCATATGTGAAAATGTAAGAATGACAAAAATATGAAAAATATTTCACCAATAATTTTCTATAAGTTCTCACTGGCAAAAAAGAGGGCCAGTTGAATTATTAAAAGCATACATAACAAAGTTTATTGTGGTTAAATTTTTGATTTTATTGAAATATTTCACATGAACAACATGCTTAGCTGTAGTGCATACAGCAATGTAGTGAACACAAACCGACTTTGTGACACAATGAACCATTCAGAGATTCTTCAGCAATATGGTGGTGCTGAACACATAGTAGATATGCTAGATTTCAAAAGTCTGAACTAAAAAATTTCTATAAGCATGAGTTTTTCTGAACTTCATTTACAATTTCTGTATTTAATGAAATTAATATTTGTAAAACAAATAGAGTGAAAATTTTCACAGACTTAAACCTAATGAAAATGAGCTCATGAAATTTCTAAAGGACTCTCAGATTCAACCATAATTTACCACTAAGAGGAAAGAAGTTTTCAAAATAATGACGTCATTTATACTCACTTATAAGTCCCGTCTGATTTCAAACAACATGGACCCCAATCTGCCCTCACACAGTGTGCTGGCAGATCAGAGTCTATGTTGCTTGTTTTACTGATTACTCCTAACAAATTGCATAGACCCAGATCTGCCAGTGCATTATGTGATGGTAGATCTGGGTCTATGCAGTTTGCAGTTGGACCTGACTTATAAGCAAGTATATATGGTAACAAAACTTCACTTTTTCAGACCAACTCCAGTTGGGAACTTCCTCACAAATTAAAAAATGGACATGTTGACATTCACAAGTACTGAAAAGTTTTCGTGAAATTTTTATTACTACTGGAAATTTATAACAATTATTTAATTTGAAACAAAATACATCCATACATGGAAGACAAAAATTACTACAAATGCTATATTCCATTTTTCATCTTGAGAGAAGAATAACATATAGGGACACACTTTCTGTACCAGAAAAAGGACAGCATCATATTAAAATATACTTTATTATTTTATTATATGGATCTTATGAAATAAACATTACAGGAGAATTATCCTAGCACAAACAAAAACTTATCTAATATATAATGCTACTGTTTATCTGTACATGCGACAGATTCAGGTATGAAATGAAAATATACTATAACTTTAAAGTCTTTCTTTAGAGCATCAGAAAAGTTGCGATGTCAGCATCATTTTTGCTCTGACAGGACACATTGTGTAACATCATATGCTCTTTTCAATTGAAAAATTTTACCAAAATTATATACAATATTGAAAACAAAGTTGGAAGGAAAGAACTGTAATTACTAATTACAATAAATTTATAATACAGCAAATGTTTAGGATGTGCAATGTATATGATACAACAAACCACCAATAGTGGTACTGTAAAACACGTCCTGAAAGACCATTGCTTAAAGGGACCACCTGTTTTGAGAGACCATGTTTTGTTTTTTTTTTGGGGGGGGGGGCAGAAGGGGTGGTCTTTCAAGACAGTGTATACTGTATATGGCTGGTTGCCAACCAAGAATATAGTAAATTCATTGCATTCATGGGATATCAATCTTTGTTAACATGGACTGTCTCATCTAAATACCACCTTATTTGACTCTATATGCAACAGAGTCTGAGAAATAACAAACACAAACTCTCCAAAACTCAACTCAGTGCAAAGGTAAGCACAAATCAATGAATCATTAAATATGGCTCACAGCAACATAGTTTTCAATAGCAGCTGTTGTACTCCTCCTGATGCAGTGATATATACCAAGTTATGTGAATCCATAGGAAACAGTGTCTGATAAAATAAGCTAAATGCAATGATCAATCCAAATTACTAGACTGTGAAATACAGGTAAGTGACAAAAGTTTCAGTGAAAGGTCTAGTACTCCAAATGACTCACCTAAATACCAACTTGTGTGACTCTACAAGCAATAGTATTTGATAAAATAATCTAAATTTAAACTCTAATCTAGAGAAACTGAGCTAAATGCAAAGGTAGGCACAAAACACTGAACCATGAAATATAGGTCACTGAGACATAGTTTTCACTCAAGGCTGTAGTACTCATGATACAACTGCATACCAAGTTATGTGACTATAGGCAATAGTGCCTGAAAAAAGCTACATACCAAGGTTAACCCAAATCACAAGAATATGAAATACATTGGTCACAGTGAGCCAATTTTCACCAAATGGTGTAGTACTCCACATGATCCATCTAAATACCAGCAATAGTATCTGTGAAAATAACCTGAATGCAAACCCTAACACAGGTAACATGATTCCTACAGCCAAAGAGAGTTGTTTTTTCAAGAACTTTTCAAGTTTTTAAGAAACTCCAAAAATTCTGAAGGAGTATTTTTTAAAATCAAAATTCAAATTTTCTCAATATGTTATTTGATCACTGAATATGAATATTACAAAAATTGAAGAAACAACACACAACTAATTAGTGTGCCACAACAGAATATGGATGATACTCCACCCTGTAACCACCCATGTCATGACATTTGATCTACCCAATTTTATCTCATTTATTTTATTTATTCATTATTTTTTGATATTATGTAAATAACACAAATTCTGAATTGAAAAAGTTATCTTTTTTAATTCAGTTTTAATGTTTTGTATAGCCTCTGATAAATTTAAGGAGTTTTAAAAAAAATTTAAGGAAAATTACCCCAACCTTTTTCAAACTTCATCGAGTTTTCAAGGCAACCCCTCAAATTCAAGAATTTTTCGAGGCTGTATGAACCATGGAGAAAGGCTGTATGAACCATGGAGAAACTGAGCTTAATGCAAAGGTTAATCCAAATCATTAAATCTTGAATATAGGTGATAGTGATCTAATTTCCACTGAAAAGTGTAGTACACCGTATGATACATCTAAATACCAACTTATGTGACTCAATGAACATTAGTGTCTGAGAAAATGACCTAAACACAAATCCTAAACAGTGCTGATGTCGGTTTGATGGATGGACAAGCCATAAAATGAAAATTGTTTTGCAATCCATCCAAAAATTGCATAACAAATTAAACAACAAATTAAAAAATAGAATTTAAAGTAGCTTTTATTCTAACTATACGTACTATGACACAAAGGTATCTAGATTTGGCTACTGTATATCTTTCTAATGAAATCAGTCAGTTAAGTTCAAGTATACTGCATTGGTTCTTGCTCAGTGACTCTTTTTCATTGTTGAAGTATGTACAAATAAATCAAGAAAAATTCAGATGTACAATATCAAGGATGCATTTTCATTAAATTTTGGAAAAGTCACTTGGGCTGATGAATGTGTGAACCATTATAACCAAGTGAAGCCAAACTTTGAAATGAAAATCAGCCAGATAACATTTTTACTCTTCATTTTGCTCAAAATAACCTACACAGGTGTAAACAGTCATAAAATGTCTACCATTATGTATTTTTCTCATAAATTACTTACACATTTTGAAAATATTTGTCTTTTGTAAGCAAGTAGTATCTGGATTTATGAAAGTCAAGATGCATCAATTACTCAAACCTAGTATCTTGGTAGTGAGTAGTTGTCTACACTTAGTATAATCCTTCTTTAGTCCTTGAACAAAAAACACAAAAAAAGTAAAAATAAGTGTTTGTGAATAAATTTCTTTGCATGTTAAATCAAGGTACAGCACTCCATCACTATAAAGACTTTCATTATCAGGCAGGTATGGAAATTTATTCCATTTCATTAAGTGGTAGTAAAATTATATGTCATGTACTTCATTATAAGGTGGTCTCACTGTAAGGTGGTATACTTGTACATTCCCACAGACAGCAATATAATGAGGCAGTTCTGTATCATGTACTTCATTATAAGGTGGTCTCATTATAAGACAGTATACTCTATGACTCCCATGGACAGCATTATAATGAGGGAGTACTGTACATGTACAGAAACCATCTCAATGTAACTAATGATTTTAGTCTTACAGAAGTCATCCATACATTCAAAAGTATTTGCTACATTCTGAAATTTAAAGCAAGGTTTGTTATATAATGAAAATATTCCAATTCAACTATATTTAACCCTCGCCGCTCATTTCAAATTTTCCTCAAACATGTCAGAACTGCTATCAATAAATCAAAGTATATAAAAATCATTGCTATTGTTACTGTTACAGATTTCATATGGCCTCTACATGTATGATGACCTCAGACTCCGATCACTACCATCATCCCAAAATGCTCTGACAGGACTCACTGTTATTGTTAATATTACAGATTTAGTATGGCCTGTACATGTTTGGTGATGTTGTTATTGTTACTGTTACAGATTTAATATGGCCTGTACATGTATGGTGACATTGTTATTGTTACTGTTACAGATTTAATATGGCCTGTACATGTATGGTGACATTGTTATTGTCACTGTTACAGATTTAGTATGGCCTTTACATGTTTGGTGATGTTGTTATTGTTACTGTTACAGATTTAGTATGGCCTGTACATGTTTGGTGATGTTGTTATTGTTACTGTTACAGATTTAATATGGCCTGTACATGTTTTTTGACATTGTTATTGTCACTGTTACAGATTTAGTATGGCCTTTACATGTTTGGTGATGTTGTTATTGTTACTGTTACAGATTTAGTATGGCCTGTACATGTTTGGTGATGTTGTTATTGTTACTGTTACAGATTTAATATGGCCTGTACATGTATGGTGACATTGTTATTGTTACTGTTACAGATTTAATATGGTCTGTACATGTATGATGACCCTCAGACAGATTACTAGCATCATTATAAATGCTCTGACAGGACACATTGCTAACATCATAGGGTCAATTCATCAAATAGTTGACAAGAATTATAACTTGCAAACTTGATTTATTTAAGGGCACAAATGTCCAAGAGTATTTAATTTCAAGAGATCTTAGATTCAATGAATGTGGAACTGTGAATGTTATCTTCATTATTCAATTGGAAATGATGACAACAATAGTATAATTTAGTTATCTTATGTCATCTCATCTTGCAAGTGTCCAATTTTTTTTTCTAAAGTCTATTTTCACATTAAAGCAATAAATTAATCGGAATCAAAACTGCTCTAGAGGACCTAAAACTTTATAATTTCACATTATAATAATTTCTGTTACATTTTGAGATCTATCTCTAAAATATCTAGAGTGTCTTTCTGTGTAACTGATTTGACTGACTCTTACATGTAACTCAGCTACATAATTATTTCATCAGCCTTCGAGTTTTCTGAATGGAACACAGTCTATACATCAAAAGGATCATTATCTCATTGTTTTCACCGAAGGCCTTTTATGGCATTAACATGCCTTACATGCCAGACAGGTGATTGGTATCATGGCTTAATTTGGCCATCTTAACCTACCATTTTAAGGCTTTTTTTTTCTATTACCTACAACTTGTATAATGATCACAGTAAATGAAAATAAAAGCCTTCAAGTGGTAGGTTTTTGACTCTGTTGCACCTAAAATCACTTGATACAAGTAGTAAAGTGGTTGTAGAATACAGAATCATTTTTTATTTGGTTAAAATCAGTGAAGAGATCCCCCAGAACTAACCCCAAGTGCTTCAGATCATCAAATAAATTATTCGCCTACTGAACATGCTAAGCACACACTGGGTGCTGTGAAACACAACGAGTACCAAATCAGTTTGTTGTCAAGAACTTACTGGGTGCCGTGAAGTGCATGTAGGATCAATCAGTTTGTTCTCAAGCAATTACTGGGTACTGCAAAACACATGTAGGACCCAATCAGTTTCTTGCCAAGTACTTACTGGGTGCTGTGAAGTGCATGTAGGACCCAATCAGTTTGTTATCAAATACTTACTGGGTGCTGAGAAATGCATGTAGGATGCAATCACTTTGTTGTCAAGCACTAACTGGGTGCTGTGAAGTGCATGTAGGACCCAATCAGTTTGTTGTCAAACACTTACTGGGTGCTGTGAAACACATGTAGGACCCAATCTGCTTGTTGTCAAGCACTTACTGCATGCTGTGAACAACAACGAGGATCAATCAGTTTGTTGTCAAGGACTTACTGGATGCTGTGAAGCACATGCAGAACCCAATCAGTTTGTTGTCAAGGAATTACTGGGTGATGTGAAGTGCATGTAGGACCCAATCAGTTTGTTGTCAAGCACTTACTGGGTGCTGTGAAGCACATGTAGGACCAATAAGTTTGTTGCTATCTAACATGTTGTCACAACTGTACATAAAAATTACTTCACACCATACAACATATTTACGAGCAATTCTGTCATTAAAATAATTGAAACAAGATTTGTATTTAATATTTGGTCTCATTTCAATGTTTAAAAAAGCAATTTATATACAATTTATAATTTAACAAATGGAGTATACAATAAATAAATTTTAGTGTTTGTACTCTTGGATATTGTTGTCTCGCTTGAAGTACATAGAGCTCGCAAGCCCACCCTGTTGTACTTCGGTCTTGCACACAAAATCCACCAGTATAAACACTATTATCTATAATGCCTGACCCACATAATTGATTGACCTTATGTGTGTCATCATTCTGTTCATCAAACGGAACACAGTACATGGTCACAGGATCAATTTAAATTTTGTTCCTTTGAAAAAAAAAGAGGACAAAATTAATGTTGTTTTGGCCCAAGTGGAGGACAAATGCAAGAGGTTAACTCGGGGCTGTAGTACCCCTCATGTTACAATTATATACCATCTTATGTGACTCAGTAGAAAAAAAACCCTGAGTAAATAAGCTAAAGGCAAAGGTTAACTTAACTCACCAGATGATGATATATTGGTCACAGTGACCACATTTTCATTGAAAAGTGTAACACCATATTTTATGTAATTTTTCATACATGAAAAATAAATGATTTTTTCAAGGTACGTAAAATAATGTATAAAAAATTAATAATCAAATCTGGAGAAGAGATCATGTACAAAAACAAAAAAACCTAACATTGAGGAGGACTCCAATATATCTACATGATTGTCAATATTAAATTATTGTGCATCAGTCATAATTGCTCTAAAGCATTATGCACAAGTACAAAATGTTGTTTAAATTTGCTTATATATGTGTATATTGGAATTGATAAGTTCAATAATGAATATTGTCATTCCACATGATCTAACAGGACACACTGTTATTGTTACCATTACGGATTTAGTATGGCCTGTACATGTATGGTGACATTGTTATTGTTACTGTTACAGATTTAATATGGCCTGTACATGTATGGTGACATTGCTATTGTTACTGTTATATATTTAATATGGCCTGTACATGCATGATGACCCTCAGATTCAGGTTACTATCATGATTCCAAATGCTCTAACAGGACACATTGTTAACATCATAGGGTCAATTCATCAAACACTTGACAAGAATTACAACCTGGAAAACTGATTCATTTAAGGACAAAAATGTCCAACAGTTTTTAATTTCAAGAGTTCTTAGATTCCATGAATGTGTAACTGTGAATGTGATCTTAATGTTTAAATTAAAAATAATGACAACAATAGTACAATTTAGTTATCTTTGATCATTTCATCTTGATTAACTCTAATGCTACAAGAGTGTACTTTCACATTAAAGCAAACAACTTGAATCAAAGCAGCTCTAGAAGACCTAAAACTTTTTTATTTCACATAATAATAATGTTTGTCATGTTTTTACATCCTTCTCTAAAATCTCTACACTGTCTTTCTAAATTTTCTCTACACTGTCTTTCTAAATTTTCTCTACACTGTCTTTCTAAATTTTCTCTACACTGTCTTTCTAAATTTTCATCATTTCAACTACATAATGTAAAGCACTTACTGGGTGATGTGAAGCGCATGTAGGACCCAATCAGTTTGTTGTCAAGGACTTACTGGGTTCTGTGAAGCACATGTAGGACCAATAAGTTTGTTGCTATCTAACATGCTGTCACAACTGTACATAAAATTACCTCACACTATACAACATATTTATGAGCAATTCTGTCATAAAAATAATTGAAACAAGATCTCTATTTAACATTTGGTCTCACTTCAATGTTTAAAAAAGCAATTTATAATTTATTATTTAACAAATGGGGTAAACAATAAATAAGTTTGAGTGTTTGTACACTTGGATATTGTTGTCTCAATTGAAGTACATAGACCTCGCAAGCTCACCCTGTTGTACTTCGGTCTCGTCCACAAAATCCACCAGTATAAACACTATTATCTATAATGCCAGACCCTCAGTATTGATTGAGCTTATATGTGTCATCATTCTATTTATCAAATGGAACACAGTAGATGGATCACAGGGTCAATATCTATTTTGTTCCTTTGAAGAAAAAGAGGACAAAAATAATAATGTTTTGGCCAATGTGGAGGACAAATGCAAGAGATTAACTCGGGCTGTAGTACCCTGCATGTTACAATCATATACCAACTTACGTAACTCAGTAGGACAAAAGCCCTGAGTAAATAAGCTAAGGGCAAAGGTTAACTCAACTCACAAAATGATGATATATTGGTCACAGTGACCACATTTTCACTGAAAGCGAAACAACATATTTCATGTAATTTTTCACACATGAAAAATAAATGCTTTTTTCAACATACAAAAAATGATGTGTAAAAAATTAATAATCATTTTTGGTGAAGAGATCATGTACAAAAACGAAAGAACCTGACATTGAAGAGGACTCCAAAATATCTACATGATAGTTAATATTAAATTTCAATTGTATCAGTCATAATTGCCCTAAAGTATCATGCACAAGTACAAAATGTTGTTTCTTCAATAATGAGTATTGTCATTCCACATGCTCCAACAGGACACACTGTTATTGTTTTTATTACAGATTTAATATGGCCTGTACATGTATGGTGACATTGTTATTGTTACTGTTACAGATTTAATATGGCCTGTACATGTATGGTGACATTGTTATTGTTACTGTTACAGATTTAATATGGCCTGTACATGCATGGTGACATTGTTATTGTTACTGTTACAGATTTAATATGGCCTGTACATGTATGGTGACATTGTTATTGTTACTGTTACAGATTTGATATGGCCTGTACATGTATGGTGACATTGTTATTGTTACTGTTACAGATTTAATATGGCCTGTACATGTATGGTGACATTGTTATTGTTACTGTTACAGATTTGATATGGCCTGTACATGTATGGTGACATTGTTATTGTTACTGTTACAGATTTAATATGGCCTGTACATGCATGATGACCCTCAGACTCAGGTTACTATCATGATTCCAAATGCTCTAACAGGACACATTGTTAACATCATAGGGTCAATTCATCAAACACTTGACAAGAATTGGCACCTGGAAAAATGATTCATTTCAGGACAAAAATGTCCAACAGTATTTCATTTCAAGAGTTTTTAGACTCCATGAATGTGAAACTGTGAATGTGATCTTAATGATTCAATTAGAAATGATGACAACAATAGTACAATTTAGTTATCTTTGATCATTTCATCTTGTTTAACTCCAATACTACAAGAGTCTACTTTCACATTAAAGCAAACAATTCATTTGAATCAAAGTAGCTCTAGAAGACCTACCACTTTTTAGTTTCACATTATAATAATGTTTATCATATTTTTACATCCTTCTCTAAAATCTCTTCACTGTCTTTCTAAATTTTCATCATATCAACTACATAATACTCACAATGTAATAATCTTGAATTTCAAGTGTTGCCTTAAATGAATATGAGACCTGAACATGTCTCTTTTTGGCCTATGAAGAAGTAGAAACTTCTGATGTCACATAATGAACTCTTTTCCAAACTCTAATGTCATTGCACAGTTGCAAGCCCAAGATACCAGCCATGAAAAATGAGGGTTCCCCACAATGTGTCTTATGTGTGAACCTTATTAGGATGCAACCTTCCTGTATGGGAATGTTGAAAGATTTAAAACAAAATCTTGACAATGTCTTTCCCATCTTGCTACATATGCTAATTCAAGATGGACACAAAACTTAAATTTAAATGCTGATGTTGGCTCTACAAATGGACATGTGGACATATGTACTGATATTGGTAACAATATGTTGCATCTAACATTCACTACAGGAAAGTCAAATGTGTAACTGATTTGACTGACCCTCAGATGTAACTGAGCTACATAATTATGTCATCAGTCTTTGAGTTTTCTGAATGGAACACAGTCTATGCATCACAGGGTCAATATCACCAAGCTTTTTCCCAAGGTCTTTTTATGGCACTAACATGTCTTACATGCCAGACAGGTGTTTGGCATCATGGCTTAATTTGGCCATCTTAACCTACCATCTTGCGGCTTTTTCTATTGCTAACAATTTGCATAATGATCATAGTAAATGAAAATAAAAGGCTTAAACTGGTAAGTTTCTGGCCCTGTTGCACCTAAAATCACTTGATACAAGGAAAAAAGTGGTTGTAGGATACAGCATCATTTTTTATTTGATTAAAATCAGCTGAGCAATAACACAGAACTAGCCCCAAGTGTAAGATTGCAAGAATCTGGTAACTCTGCTGAAAATGTCTATGCATTTGATCTTAGCTCTAAAGTCCCCACCATCAGTACAACTGGGGCCTTATAGTGTTAACTTATGACAACCCCAGCTAAGTAAAATTATATACATTAATAAACATCTGGATACTGCTGTAAGTAGGTTGACATGTGTAAGCAGAGAATAACAAGCTAGTTTTGTCCATAACAAATACCATAGTTTATAATTGGTAATATTTGGTTAATATTGACACCTGATACTGACTGCAAATACTTTAAGTTGCTATTGTATTTCAGAATGTGAACCTTATTGTTAGAATTCAAACTCCAATTATGTGCCAGTTTTTTTTTATCTTGCATATTTCAAATGGCAAAGACTACATCATGACATCACAACTTTATGACAGGTGATTCTATAGCAATGTAAACAACTTTATAAATGCAATATCTGATTCCTCAGACACAGGTGATTGAAAAAGTCAATTACAAAATTAACCTATTATAAAACAAATACATTGCTTGAGATGATCCAATAAATTCTTCACTTATTGAATATTGTCAAGCAATATCAGTTTCTTGCCAAGTACTTACTGGGTGCTGTGAAGTGCATGTAGGACCCAATCAGTTTGTTATCAAATACTTACTGGGTGCTGAGAAACGCATGTAGGATGCAATCAGTTTGTTGTCAAGCACTTACTGGGTGCGGTGAAGTTCATATAGGACCCAATCAGTTTGTTGTCAAGCACTTACTGGGTGCTGTGAAGTTCATCTAGGACCCAATCAGTTTGTTGTCAAGCACTTACTGGGTGATGTGAAGCACATGTAGGACCCAATCAGATTATTATCAAGCCCTTACTGGGTGCTCCGATTACTATCATCATTCCAAATGCTCTAACAGGACACATTCTTATTGTTACTGTTACAGATTTAATATGGTCTGTACATGTATGATGACCCTCAGACAGATTACTAGCATCATTACAAATGCTCTGACAGGACACATTGCTAACATCATAGGGTCAATTCATCAAATAGTTGACAAGAATCGTAACTTGGAAACTTGATTTATTTAAGGGCACAAATGTCCAAGAGTATTTAATTTCAAGAGTTCTTAGTTCAATGAATGTGGAACTGTGAATGTTATCTTAATGATTAAATGAGAAATGATGACAACAATAGTATAATTTAATTATGATCTTCATTATTCAATTGGAAATGATGACAACAATAGTATAATTTAGTTATTTTATGTCAACTCATCTTGCAAGTGTCCAATTTTTCTAAAGTCTATTTTCACATTAAAGCAATAAATTAATCGGAATCAAAACTGCTCTAGAGGACCTAAAACTTTATAATTTCACATTATAATAATTTCTGTTACATTTTGAGATCTATCTCTAAAATATCTAGAGTGTCTTTCTGTGTAACTGATTTGACTGACTCTTAGATGTAACTCAGCTACATAATTATTTCATCAGCCTTCGAGTTTTCTGAATGGAACACAGTCTATACATCAAAGGATCATTATCTCATTGTTTTCACCGAAGGCCTTTTATGGCATTAACATGCCTTACATGCCAGACAGGTGATTGGCATCATGGCTTAATTTGGCCATCTTAACCTACCATTTTAAGGCTTTTTTTTTCTATTACCTACAAGTTTTTTTTTTCTATTACCTACAACTTGTATAACGATCACAGTAAATGAAAATAAAAGCCTTCAAGTGGTAGGTTTTTGACTCTGTTGCACCTAAAATCACTTGATACAAGTAGTAAAGTGGTTGTAGAATACAGAATCATTTTTTATTTGGTTAAAATCAGTGAAGAAATCCCACAGAACTAACCCCAAGTGCTTCAGATCATCTAATAAATTATTCGCCTACTGAACATGCTAAGCACACACTGGGTGCTGTGAAATACAACGAGTACCAAATCAGTTTGTTGTCAAGAACTTACTGGGTGCCGTGAAGTGCATGTAGGATCAATCAGTTTGTTCTCAAGCAATTACTGGGTACTGCAAAACACATGTAGGACCCAATCAGTTTCTTGCCAAGTACTTACTGGGTGCTGTGAAGTGCATGTAGGACCCAATCAGTTTGTTATCAAATACTTACTGGGTGCTGAGAAATGCATGTAGGATGCAATCACCTTGTTGTCAAGCACTAACTGGGTGCTGTGAAACGCATGTAGGACCCAATCAGTTTGTTGTCAAACACTTACTGGGTGCTGTGAAACACATGTAGGACCCAATCTGCTTGTTGTCAAGCACTTACTGCATGCTGTGAACAACAACGAGGACCAATCAGTTTATTGTCAAGGACTTACTGGATGCTGTGAAGCACATGCAGAACCCAATCAGTTTGTTGTCAAGGACTTACTGGGTGATGTGAAGTGCATGTAGGACCCAATCAGTTTGTTGTCAAGCACTTACTGGGTGCTGTGAAGCACATGTAGGACCAATAAGTTTGTTGCTATCTAACATGTTGTCACAACTGTACATAAAAATTACTTCACACCATACAACATATTTACGAGCAATTCTGTCATTAAAATAATTGAAACAAGATTTGTATTTAATATTTGGTCTCATTTCAATGTTTAAAAAAGCAATTTATATACAATTTATAATTTAACAAATGGAGTATACAATAAATAAGTTTTAGTGTTTGTACTCTTGGATATTGTTGTCTCGCTTGAAGTACATAGAGCTCGCAAGCCCACCCTGTTGTACTTCGGTCTTGCACACAAAATCCACCAGTATAAACACTATTATCTATAATGCCTGACCCACATAATTGATTGACCTTATGTGTGTCATCATTCTGTTCATCAAACGGAACACAGTACATGGTCACAGGATCAATTTAAATTTTGTTCCTTTGAAAAAAAAAGAGGACAATATTAATGTTGTTTTGGCCCAAGTGGAGGACAAATGCAAGAGGTTAACTCGGGGCTGTAGTACCCCTCATGTTACAATTATATACAATCTTATGTGACTCAGTAGAAAAAAAACCCTGAGTAAATAAGCTAAAGGCAAAGGTTAACTTAACTCACCAGATGATGATATATTGGTCACAGTGACCACATTTTCATTGAAAAGTGTAACACCATATTTTATGTAATTTTTCATACATGAAAAATAAATGATTTTTTCAAGGTACGTAAAATAATGTATAAAAAATTAATAATCAAATCTGGAGAAGAGATCATGTACAAAAACAAAAAAACCTAACATTGAGGAGGACTCCAATATATCTACATGATTGTCAATATTAAATTATTGTGCATCAGTCATAATTGCTCTAAAGCATTATGCACAAGTACAAAATGTTGTTTAAATTTGCTTATATATGTGTATATTGGAATTGATAAGTTCAATAATGAATATTGTCATTCCACATGATCTAACAGGACACACTGTTATTGTTACCGTTACGGATTTAGTATGGCCTGTACATGTATGGTGACATTGTTATTGTTACTGTTACAGATTTAATATGGCCTGTACATGTATGGTGACATTGCTATTGTTACTGTTATATATTTAATATGGCCTGTACATGCATGATGACCCTCAGATTCAGGTTACTATCATGATTCCAAATGCTCTAACAGGACACATTGTTAACATCATAGGGTCAATTCATCAAACACTTGACAAGAATTACAACCTGGAAAACTGATTCATTTAAGGACAAAAATGTCCAACAGTTTTTAATTTCAAGAGTTCTTAGATTCCATGAATGTGTAACTGTGAATGTGATCTTAATGTTTAAATTAAAAATAATGACAACAATAATACAATTTAGTTATCTTTGATCATTTCATCTTGATTAACTCCAATGCTACAAGAGTGTACTTGCACATTAAAGCAAACAACTTGAATCAAAGCAGCTCTAGAAGACCTAAAACTTTTTTATTTCACATAATAATAATGTTTGTCATGTTTTTACATCCTTCTCTAAAATCTCTACACTGTCTTTCTAAATTTTCTCTACACTGTCTTTCTAAATTTTCATCATTTCAACTACATAATGTAAAGCACTTACTGGGTGATGTGAAGCGCATGTAGGACCCAATCAGTTTGTTGTCAAGGACTTACTGGGTTCTGTGAAGCACATGTAGGACCAATAAGTTTGTTGCTATCTAACATGCCGTCACAACTGTACATAAAATTACCTCACACTATACAACATATTTATGAGCAATTCTGTCATAAAAATAATTGAAACAAGATCTCTATTTAACATTTGGTCTCACTTCAATGTTTAAAAAAGCAACTTATAATTTATTATTTAACAAATGGGGTAAACAATAAATAAGTTTGAGTGTTTGTACACTTGGATATTGTTGTCTCAATTGAAGTACATAGACCTCGCAAGCTCACCCTGTTGTACTTCGGTCTCGTCCACAAAATCCACCAGTATAAACACTATTATCTATAATGCCAGACCCTCAGTATTGATTGAGCTTATATGTGTCATCATTCTATTTATCAAAAGTAACACAGTAGATGGATCACAGGGTCAATATCTATTTTGTTCCTTTGAAGAAAAAGAGGACAAAAATAATAATGTTTTGGCCAATGTGGAGGACAAATGCAAGAGGTTAACTCGGGCTGTAGTACCCTGCATGTTACAATCATATACCAACTTACGTAACTCAGTAGGACAAAAGCCCTGAGTAAATAAGCTAAGGGCAAAGGTTAACTCAACTCACAAAATGATGATATATTGGTCACAGTGACCACATTTTCACTGAAAGCGAAACAACATATTTCATGTAATTTTTCACACATGAAAAATAAATGCTTTTTTCAACATACAAAAAATAATGTGTAAAAAATTAATAATCATTTTTGGTGAAGAGATCATGTACAAAAACGAAAGAACCTGACATTGAAGAGGACTCCAAAATATCTACATGATAGTTAATATTAAATTTCAATTGTATCAGTCATAATTGCCCTAAAGTATCATGCACAAGTACAAAATGTTGTTTCTTCAATAATGAGTATTGTCATTCCACATGCTCCAACAGGACACACTGTTATTGTTTTTATTACAGATTGAATATGGCCTGTACATGCATGGTGACATTGTTATTGTTACTGTTACAGATTGAATATGGCCTGTACATGCATGGTGACATTGTTATTGTTACTGTTACAGATTTAATATGGCCTGTACATGAATGGTGACATTGTTATTGTTACTGTTACAGATTTAATATGGCCTGTACATGAATGGTGACATTGTTATTGTTACTGTTACAGATTTAATATGGCCTGTACATGTATGGTGACATTGTTATTGTTACTGTTACAGATTTAATATGGCCTGTACATGTATGGTGACATTGCTATTGTTACTGTTACAGATTTAATATGGCCTGTACATGTATGGTGACATTGTTATTGTTACTGTTACAGATTTAATATGGCCTGTACATGTATGCTGACATTGTTATTGTTACTGTTACAGATTTAATATGGCCTGTACATGCATGATGACCCTCAGACTCAGGTTACTATCATGATTCCAAATGCTCTAACAGGACACATTGTTAACATCATAGGGTCAATTCATCAAACACTTGACAAGAATTGGCACCTGGAAAAATGATTCATTTCAGGACAAAAATGTCCAACAGTATTTCATTTCAAGAGTTTTTAGACTCCATGAATGTGAAACTGTGAATGTGATCTTAATGATTCAATTAGAAATGATGACAACAATAGTACAATTTAGTTATCTTTGATCATTTCATCTTGTTTAACTCCAATACTACAAGAGTCTACTTTCACATTAAAGCAAACAATTCATTTGAATCAAAGTAGCTCTAGAAGAACTACAACTTTTTAGTTTCACATTATAATAATGTTTATCATATTTTTACATCCTTCTCTAAAATCTCTTCACTGTCTTTCTAAATTTTCATCATATCAACTACATAATACTCACAATGTAATAATCTTGAATTTCAAGTGTTGCCTTAAATGAATATGAGACCTGAACATGTCTCTTTTTGGCCTATGAAAAAGTAGAAACTTCTGATGTCACATAATGAACTCTTTTCCAAACTCTAATGTCATTGCACAGTTGCAAGCCCAAGTACCAGCCATGAAAAATGAGGGTTCCCCACAATGTGTCTTACGTGTGAACCTTATTAGGATGCAACCTTCCTGTATGGGAATGTTGAAAGATTTAAAACAAAATCTTGACAATGTCTTTCCCATCTTGCTACATATGCTAATTCAAGATGGACACAAAACTTAAATTTAAATGCTGATGTTGGCTCTACAAATGGACATGTGGACATATGTACTGATATTGGTAACAATATGTTGCATCTAACATTCACTACAGGAAAGTCAAATGTGTAACTGATTTGACTGACCCTCAGATGTAACTGAGCTACATAATTATGTCATCAGTCTTTGAGTTTTCTGAATGGAACACAGTCTATGCATCACAGGGTCAATATCACCAAGCTTTTTCCCAAGGTCTTTTTATGGCACTAACATGTCTTACATGCCAGACAGGTGTTTGGCATCATGGCTTAATTTGGCCATCTTAACCTACCATCTTGCGGCTTTTTCTATTACTAACAATTTGCATAACGATCATAGTAAATGAAAATAAAAGGCTTAAACTGGTAAGTTTCTGGCCCTGTTGCACCTAAAATCACTTGATACAAGGAAAAAAGTGGTTGTAGGATACAGCATCATTTTTTATTTGATTAAAATCAGCTGAGCAATAACACAGAACTAGCCCCAAGTGTAAGATTGCAAGAATCTGGTAACTCTGCTGAAAATGTCTATGCATTTGATCTTAGCTCTAAAGTCCCCACCATCAGTACAACTGGGGCCTTATAGTGTTAACTTATGACAACCCCAGCTAAGTAAAATTATATACATTAGTAAACATCTGGATACTGCTGTAAGTAGGTTGACATGTGTAAGCAGAGAATAACAAGCTAGTTTTGTCCATAACAAATACCATAGTTTATAATTGGTAATATTTGGTTAATATTGACACCTGATACTGACTGCAAATACTTTAAGTTGCTATTGTATTTCAGAATGTGAACCTTATTGTTAGAATTCAAACTCCAATTATGTGCCAGTTTTTTTTTATCTTGCATATTTCAAATGGCAAAGACTACATCATGACATCACAACTTTATGACAGGTGATTCTATAGCAATGTAAACAACTTTATAAATGCAATATCTGATTCCTCAGACACAGGTGATTGAAAAAGTCAATTACAAAATTAACCTATTATAAAACAAATACATTGCTTGAGATGATCCAATAAATTCTTCACTTATTGAATATTGTCAAGCAATATCAGTTTCTTGCCAAGTACTTACTGGGTGCTGTGAAGTGCATGTAGGACCCAATCAGTTTGTTATCAAATACTTACTGGGTGCTGAGAAACGCATGTAGGATGCAATCAGTTTGTTGTCAAGCACTTACTGGGTGCTGTGAAGTTCATGTAGGACCCAATCAGTTTGTTGTCAAGCACTTACTGGGTGCTGTGAAGTTCATCTAGGACCCAATCAGTTTGTTGTCAAGCACTTACTGGGTGCTGTGAAGCACATGTAGGACCCAATCAGATTATTATCAAGCCCTTACTGGGTGCTCCGATTACTATCATCATTCCAAATGCTCTAACTGGACACATTCTTATTGTTACTGTTACAGATTTAATATGGTCTGTACATGTATGATGACCCTCAGACAGATTACTAGCATCATTACAAATGCTCTGACAGGACACATTGCTAACATCATAGGGTCAATTCATCAAATAGTTGACAAGAATTGTAACTTGGAAACTTGATTTATTTAAGGGCACAAATGTCCAACAGTATTTAATTTCAAGAGTTCTTAGTTCAATGAATGTGGAACTGTGAATGTTATCTTAATGATTAAATGAGAAATGATGACAACAATAGTATAATTTAGTTATCTTATGTCATCTCATCTTGCAAGTGTCCAATTTTTTTTCTAAAGTCTATTTTCACATTAAAGCAATAAATTAAACGGAATCAACACTGCTCTAGAGGACCTAAAACTTTATAATTTCACATTATAATAATTTTTGTTACATTTTGAGATCTATCTCTAAAATATCTAGAGTGTCTTTCTGTGTAACTGATTTGACTGACTCTTAGATGTAACTCAGCTACATAATTATTTCATCAGCCTTCGAGTTTTCTGAATGTAACACAGTCTATACATCAAAGGATCATTATCTCATTGTTTTCACCGAAGGCCTTTTATGGCATTAACATGCCTTACATGCCAGACAGGTGATTGGCATCATGGCTTAATTTGGCCATCTTAACCTACCATTTTAAGGCTTTTTTTTTCTATTACCTACAACTTGTATAACGATCACAGTAAATGAAAATAAAAGCCTTCAAGTGGTAGGTTTTTGACTCTGTTGCACCTAAAATCACTTGATACAAGTAGTAAAGTGGTTGTAGAATACAGAATCATTTTTTATTTGGTTAAAATCAGTGAAGAAATCCCCAGAATTAACCCCAAGTGCTTCAGATCATCAAATAAATTATTCGCCTACTGAACATGCTAAGCACACACTGGGTGCTGTGAAACACAACGAGTACCAAATCAGTTTGTTGTCAAGAACTTACTGGGTGCCGTGAAGTGCATGTAGGATCAATCAGTTTGTTCTCAAGCAATTACTGGGTACTGCAAAACACATGTAGGACCCAATCAGTTTCTTGCCAAGTACTTACTGGGTGCTGTGAAGTGCATGTAGGACCCAATCAGTTTGTTATCAAATACTTACTGGGTGCTGAGAAATGCATGTAGGATGCAATCACCTTGTTGTCAAGCACTAACTGGGTGCTGTGAAGTGCATGTAGGACCCAATCAGTTTGTTGTCAAACACTTACTGGGTGCTGTGAAACACATGTAGGACCCAATCTGCTTGTTGTCAAGCACTTACTGCATGCTGTGAACAACAACGAGGACCAATCAGTTTATTGTCAAGGACTTACTGGATGCTGTGAAGCACATGCAGAACCCAATCAGTTTGTTGTCAAGGACTTACTGGGTGATGTGAAGTGCATGTAGGACCCAATCAGTTTGTTGTCAAGCACTTACTGGGTGCTGTGAAGCACATGTAGGACCAATAAGTTTGTTGCTATCTAACATGTTGTCACAACTGTACATGAAAATTACTTCACACAATACAACATATTTACGAGCAATTCTGTCATTAAAATAATTGAAACAAGATTTGTATTTAATATTTGGTCTCATTTCAATGTTTAAAAAAGCAATTTATATACAATTTATAATTTAACAAATGGAGTATACAATAAATAAGTTTTAGTGTTTGTACTCTTGGATATTGTTGTCTCGCTTGAAGTACATAGAGCTCACAAGCCCACCCTGTTGTACTTCGGTCTTGCACACAAAATCCACCAGTATAAACACTATTATCTATAATGCCTGACCCACATGATTGATTGACCTTATGTGTGTCATCATTCTGTTCATCAAATGGAACACAGTACATGGTCACAGGATCAATTTAAATTTTGTTCTTTGAAAAAAAGAGGACAAAATTAATGTTGTTTTGGCCCAAGTGGAGGACAAATGCAAGAGGTTAACTCGGGGCTGTAGTACCCCTCATGTTACAATTATATACCATCTTATGTGACTCAGTAGAAAAAAAACCCTGAGTAAATAAGCTAAAGGCAAAGGTTAACTTAACTCACCAGATGATGATATATTGGTCACAGTGACCACATTTTCACTGAAAAGTGTAACACCATATTTTATGTAATTTTTCATACATGAAAAATAAATGATTTTTTCAAGGTACGTAAAATAATGTATAAAAAATTAATAATCAAATCTGGAGAAGAGATCATGTACAAAAACAAAAGAACCTAACATTGAGGAGGACTCCAATATATCTACATGATTGTCAATATTAAATTATTGTGCATCAGTCATAATTGCTCTAAAGCATTATGCACAAGTACAAAATGTTGTTTAAATTTGCTTATATATGTGTATATTGGAATTGATAAGTTCAATAATGATTATTGTCATTCCACATGATCTAACAGGACACACTGTTATTGTTACCATTACGGATTTAGTATGGCCTGTACATGTATGGTGACATTGCTATTGTTACTGTTACAGATTTAATATGGCCTGTACATGTATGGTGACCCTCAGATTCAGGTTACTATCATGATTCCAAATGCTCTAACAGGACACATTGTTAACATCATAGGGTCAATTCATCAAACACTTGACAAGAATTACAACCTGGAAAACTGATTCATTTAAGGACAAAAATGTCCAACAGTTTTTAATTTCAAGAGTTCTTAGATTCCATGAATGTGTAACTGTGAATGTGATCTTAATATTTAAATTAAAAATAATGACAACAATAGTACATTTAGTTATCTTTGATCATTTCATCTTGATTAACTCTAATGCTACAAGAGTGTACTTGCACATTAAAGCAAACAACTTGAATCAAAGCAGCTCTAGAAGACCTAAAACTTTTTTATTTCACATTATAATAATGTTTGTCATGCTTTTACATCCTTCTCTAAAATCTCTACACTGTCTTTCTAAATTTTCTCTACACTGTCTTTCTAAATTTTCTCTACACTGTCTTTCTAAATTTTCTCTACACTGTCTTTCTAAATTTTCATCATTTCAACTACATAATGTAAAGCACTTACTGGGTGATGTGAAGCGCATGTAGGACCCAATCAGTTTGTTGTCAAGGACTTACTGGGTTCTGTGAAGCACATGTAGGACCAATAAGTTTGTTGCTATCTAACATGCTGTCACAACTGTACATAAAATTACCTCACACTATACAACATATTTATGAGCAATTCTGTCATAAAAATAATTGAAACAAGATCTCTATTTAACATTTGGTCTCACTTCAATGTTTAAAAAAGCAATTTATAATTTATTATTTAACAAATGGGGTAAACAATAAATAAGTTTGAGTGTTTGTACACTTGGATATTGTTGTCTCAATTGAAGTACATAGACCTCGCAAGCTCACCCTGTTGTACTTCGGTCTCGTCCACAAAATCCACCAGTATAAACACTATTATCTATAATGCCAGACCCTCAGTATTGATTGAGCTTATATGTGTCATCATTCTATTTATCAAAAGTAACACAGTAGATGGATCACAGGGTCAATATCTATTTTGTTCCTTTGAAGAAAAAGAGGACAAAAATATTAATGTTTTGGCCAATGTGGAGGACAAATGCAAGAGGTTAACTCGGGCTGTAGTACCCTGCATGTTACAATCATATACCAACTTACGTAACTCAGTAGGACAAAAGCCCTGAGTAAATAAGCTAAGGGCAAAGGTTAACTCAACTCACAAAATGATGATATATTGGTCACAGTGACCACATTTTCACTGAAAGCGAAACAACATATTTCATGTAATTTTTCACACATGAAAAATAAATGCTTTTTTCAACATACAAAAAATAATGTGTAAAAAATTAATAATCATTTTTGGTGAAGAGATCATGTACAAAAACAAAAGAACCTGACATTGAAGAGGACTCCAAAATATCTACATGATAGTTAATATTAAATTTCAATAGTATCAGTCATAATTGCCCTAAAGTATCATGCACAAGTACAAAATGTTGTTTCTTCAATAATGAATATTGTCATTCCACATGCTCCAACAGGACACACTGTTATTGTTTTTATTACAGATTGAGTATGGTGACATTGTTATTGTTACTGTCACAGATTTAATATGGCCTGTACATGTATGCTGACATTGTTATTGTTACTGTTATAGATTTAATATCGCCTGTACATGCATGATGACCCTCAGACTCAAATTACTATCATGATTACAAATGCTATAACAGGACACATTGTTAACATCATAGGGTCAATTCATCAAACACTTGACAAGAATTGGCACCTGGAAAAATGATTCATTTCAGGACAAAAATGTCCAACAGTATTTCATTTCAAGAGTTTTAGACTCCATGAATGTGAAACTGTGAATGTGATCTTAATGATTCAATTAGAAATGATGACAACAATAGTACAATTTAGTTATCTTTGATCATTTCATCTTGTTTAACTCCAATACTACAAGAGTCTACTTTCACACTAAAGCAAACAATTCATTTGAATCAAAGTAGCTGTAGAAGAACTACAACTTTTTAGTTTCACATTATAATAATGTTTATCATATTTTTACATCCTTCTCTAAAATCTCTTCACTGTCTTTCTAAATATTCACCATATCAACTACATAATACTCACAATGTAATAATCTTGAATTTCAAGTGTTGCCTTAAATGAATATGAGACCTGAACATGTCGCTTTTTGGCCTATGAAGAAGTAGAAACTTCTGATGTCACATAATGAACTCTTTTCCAAACTCTAATGTCATTGCACAGTTGCAAGCCCAAGATACCAGCCATGAAAAATGAAGGTTCCCCACAATGTGTCTTACGTGTGAACCTTATTAGGATGCAACCTTCCTGTATGGGAATGTTGAAAGATTTAAAACAAAATCTTGACAATGTCTTTCCCATCTTGCTACATATACTAATTCAAGATGGACACAAAACTTAAATTTAAATGCTGATGTTGGCTCTACAAATGGACATGTGGACATATGTACTGATATTGGTAACAATATGTTGCATCTTGTCTAACATTCACTACAGAAAAGTCAAATGTGTAAGTCAACTTGTAAGTTTCTGGCCCTGTTGCACCTAAAATCACTTGATACAAGGAAAAAAGTGGTTGTAGAATACAGCATCATGTTTTATTTGGTTAAAATCAGTTGAGAAATACCACAGAACTAGCCCCAAGTGTAAGATTAACAGAGTCTGGTAATTCTGCTGAAAATCTCTATGCATTAGCTCTAAAGTCCTCCACCATCAGTACAACTGGGGCCTTATAGTGTTAATTTAAGACAACCTCAGCTAAGTAAAATTATATACATTAGTAAACATCTGAATACTGCTGTAAATAGATTGACATGTGTAAGAAGAGAATAACAAGCTATTTTTTTCCAAAACAAATACCATAGTTTATAATTGGTAATATTTGGTCAATATTGACACCTGATACTGACTACGAATACTTTCAGTTGATATTGTATTTCAGAATGTGAGCCTTATTGTTAGAATTCAAACTTCAATGATGTGCCAGTTTTATTAGATCTTGCGTATTTCAAATGGCAAAGACTGCATCATGACATCACAACTTTATGACAGGTGATTCTATAGCAATGTAAACAACTTTATAAATGCAATATCTGATTCCTCATACACAAGTGATTGAAAAAGTCAAGTACAAAATTAATCTATTATATAACAAATGCATTGCTTGAGATGATCCAATAAATAAATTCTTCACTTATTGAACATTGTCAAGCACTTACTGGGTGCTATGAAGAACAACAAGGCCTCAATCTGTTTGTTGTCAAGCACTTACAGGATGCTGTGAAGCACAACGAGGACTCAATCAGTTTGTTGTCAAGCACTTACTGGGTGCCGTGAAGTGCATGTAGGACCTAATCAGTTTGTTCTCAAGCAATTACTGGGTGCTGTGAAACACATGTAGGACCCAATCAGTTTCTTGCCAAGCACTTACTGGGTGCTGTGAAGTGCATGTAGGACCCAATCAGTTTGTTGTCAAATACTTACTGGGTGCTGAGAAATGCATGTAGGATGCAATCAGTTTGTTGTCAAGCACTTACTGGGTGCTGTGAAGTGCATGTAGGACCAAATCAGTTTGTTGTCAAGCACTTACTGGGTGATGTGAAGCACATGTAGGACCCAATCAGATTGTTATCAAGCCCTTACTGGGTGCTCCGATTACTATCATCATTTCAAATGCTCTAACAGGACACATTCTTATTGTTACTGTTACAGATTTAATATGGTCTGTAGATGTATGATGACCCTCAGACAGATTACTAGCATCATTACAAATGCTCTGACAGGACACATTGCTAACATCATAGGGTCAATTCATCAAATAGTTGACAAGAATTATAACTTGGAAACTTGATTTATTTAAGGGGACAAATGTCCAACAGTATTTAATTTCAAGAGTTCTTAGATCAATGAATGTGGAACTGTGAATGTGATCTTAATGATTAAATGAGAAATGATGGCAACAATAGTATAATTTAATTATGATCTTCATTATTCAATTGGAAATGATGACAGCAATAGTATAATTTAGTTATTTTATGTCAACTCATCTTGCAAGTGTCCAATTTTTCTGGAATCTATTTTCACATTAAAACAATAAATTAACTGGAATCATAACTGCGCTAGAGGAGCTAAACTTTATAATTTCACATTATAAGAAAATATTTGTCATATTTTTAGATCCATCTCTAAAATACCTACAGTGTCTTTCTAAATTTTCATCATGTCAACTACATGATACTCACAAAATAATAATTTTGAATTTCATCCATTGCCTGAAAATGAATGTGAGATCTGAATGTTGCCCTGTTTGACCCATGAACAAGTAGAAATATTTCATATCACATGATGAACTCCTTTCAAAATTCTAATGTCACTGAACAGTTGCAAGCGAAGATACCAGCCAATACAAACAATATGTCTAACCTGTGAACCTTACCGAGATGTAACCTTTCTGTGTGTGAGTTTTAAAAGATTTCAAACAAAATCTTGACAATGTCTTCCCCATCCTGCTACATATGCTCATGCAATCTGGACAAAAAACTTTGATTTAAAAGCTGATGCTGGCTCTACAAATGGACATGTAGACATATGTATCAATATTGTTACCAATATGTCCCATTTTGTCCAATATTCACTACAGGAAAGAAAAATATGTAACTGACTTGTCTGACGCTCAGTCTTCTGAATGGAACACATCACATGGTCAATATCTCAAAGTCTTTCCGGGGTCTTTGATGGCACCAACTTGCCTTACATGACAGACAGGTGCTTGCCATTATGCCTTAATTTAGCCATCTTAACCAACCATTTTGAGGCTTTTTTTTCTATTCCTATCAACTTACACAGAGATCATGGTAAATGAAAAATAAAAGGTTCATAATTATTAGTTCTGGCCCTGTTGCACATAAAATCAAATTATGAAATACAATATCAATTTAAAGCATTTGTAGCTAAAATGGAGCGTCAATAATGACGAGATGTTACCAATTATAAACTTGGTACATGTTATGCAAAACAATAGCTTGTTATTCTCACTTTACACATATCAACCTACATAGAGCAATGTCAAAGTGTTTAGGAATGTGTATCATGTTACTTAGCTGAGGTTGTCTTAAGTTAGCATTACAAGTCCCAACTTACACTGATGGTTGAGATTTTAGGGATAGATATTTTAAGCAGAGTTACCAGATCCCAGTGAGCTGGCACTTAGGGCTAGTTCTATGGTGTTTCTTCATTGATTTGAGCCAAATAAAAAATGATATTGTATTCAACAACTACTTTTCTACCTGTTTTGAGTGAGCCTTATTGTTAGAATTCAAACTCAGATGTGTTATTTTTATCTGATCTTACATATTTCAAGTGGTAAAAAGCACATCATGACAACATCACAACTTTATGACAGGTGATTTGTAGCAATGCAAACAACTTCATAAATGCAATCCCAGATTCCTTGTAAGTAAATGACTGAAAATGTAAAGTAGAAGATATATAGTCAGCTTGTGACTTCCTATGCAAATGCATTACATGGGATGATCCAGTAAATTTTCCAATTACTGGATGTTGTCAAGAACTTAATAGGTGCTGTCAAGCACGCATTGGACACAATGTCTGTTGCTGCATAATATGATGTAACAGCAGGTATCTCATGATGCAACAGGACATAAAACCATGTCACATCATACAATGTATTTATGTACAATTCACTCATAAAAATAATTGAAACAAGATTTCTATTCAAACATTTTGTATTCACTTTATGTTTATTACAAGCTATTTAAATACAGTTTTATTTAATTATTTAACAAATGGGCATACAATGAATAAATTATAGTGTTTGTACTGTTTGATATTGTTGTCTTGCCTGAATCACATAGAGCTCACACACTTGCCTTGTTGTACTTCAGTCTTGCCAACAATATCCACCAGTACAAACAAAATATAATCTATAATGACTGACCATGAGAAAGACTGAGTCATCATTTTATTCATCCTGAACTGAAAACAGTACATCCGTCGCAGGGTAAATATCTATTTGGTTTTCTTTGAGGGAAAGAAGACAATAACAATAACAATATTGCTTTCGCCCAAGAGAAGGGAAATGCAGGAAAAGTATCGATTCTAAGAAGAAAAAAATAAGCTGATTTACTGGAAAGTTGGCTGAAAGATTTAAATTAATGCTCTTTTGTAGTCACTGTCAATAACATTATCTCCGACTGACAGAATCCAATATATTAGTGATGATGGGTAGAAGATAAAAAATTGCAGATGACCAAACATTTCAGTGATTAGGATTTGATTGGCTTAATACTAGGTACAGAGTACAACTAGACTGAAAAGTACTATCCCATAAAATGCTTCATTACTGCAGAGAAACACTGTGTCAAAACAATACTCACATTTATAAACTGTTTTCTTATGATGTCTCTCTTTTTCTCTCTAACATATATATATGATGGTTTATGGAAAAAGTCTTAGAAACTGTTGTGATTGTAGAATAAAACAGCTCTGCACATATAGTTTTGCCATACTGCAGGACCTACCCTAGTGATGTAATATAGTTTTGCCATACTGCAGGACCTACTCTAGTGATGTAATATAGTTTTGCCATACTGCATGACCTACTCTAGTGATGTAATATAGTTTTGCCATACTGCAGGACCTACCCTAGTGATGTAATATAGTTTTGCCATACTGCAGGACCTACCCTAGTGATGTACATATAGTTTTGCCATACTGCAGGACCTACCCTAGTGATGTAATATAGTTTTGCCATACTGCAAGACCTACCCTAGTGATGTAATATAGTTTTGCCATACTGCAAGACCTACTCTAGTGATGTAATATAGTTTTGCCATACTGCAAGACCTACCCTAGTGATGTAATATAGTTTTGCCATACTGCAGGACCTACCCTAGTGATGTACATATAGTTTTGCCATACTGCAGGACCTACCCTAGTGATGTACATATAGTTTTGCCATACTGCAAGACCTACTCTAGTGATGTAATATAGTTTTGCCATACTGCAGGACCTACCCTAGTGATGTAATTCTTCAGTGGTTCAGTCAGCAGAGCTGTCACATGGTGAATAAAGTCCTCACAGGTCTTCTTCAGCTGTCCATCTACATCTTTCTTAGAATCCACAAAATGTTCGGTCACCTGTGGGGTCCCCTGTTGTCATACAGAATATTAGTCTATCAGGTTATTTCATACAATATACTCTATGTTATATATTCTTTTTAATACAATCTGCCCTATCACACATTTAATAATTCACTGGCCCGGGACAAAAAGTGTTTGCTTCCAAATGAAGCATTCATCATAAAAGTAGGTAATGTGAGCCGACTTTGCTGTTCCATAAAAGTCTAAATTAAAACGGATTCTGATATCAGATTCAGCACTGAAATCCTTGAACCATCACACACCTCCATCTCCTCAACCGAGGACACTTAAGTAAAATGTTGCCGAAAAATTTAGCAAAAGAACCAAAGCCCTATTTGATTCATTTCAAAGTTTACATTATCATGGCCAATTTTCAATAATAATATGCATTTCAAGTTATACAAAATGGTCGTCCTTGGTGATAATTATGTCCACACCACATATATGTATATTAGTAATTATGTATTTCAAAGAAAACCATGCCTTACTACCCTATTTTACATTTTTGTTGTGAAAACGTGGTTTATTTCAGCTTTTTTTGTGCTATTTTCTAATGAATCTTCAAAGCTATAGTCTGTTTTAGAGTACAGAAAATAGTCATCAGATGGTTTTTCGTAATAATTGAAATAGAAAATAAGGTGTAGTGTTTGCATGATATGGAAGAGCATGGATTGCACTATCATCAAACTAACAGGGATGAAATATTCTTTGGTATCACTTGACCTCTTTGGTATCACTTGACCTAGTTGACCTAGTCCTAGATATCTTTTTGATTTACCTATATCATCTTAAGCATAAGCCTTTTAGCTATGTAACCATAATATACAAAAATCCGAATATCAATACTTATTGTGCATATCGTATAATAGGAATATTCAGTGTTGAATAAATAAACACCCTTATTTCTGTCAGATAAATTCTACCCGATACGTAACAATATAATACCATATTGTTTGTTGTGCATCTTAAGTCCCATGGCTTTTGTTTATGAACAGAAAGATTTGTTTTGATCATATGATAAATTTGTAAAATTGTAGGCAACTCTGAAAAGGTACAGCAATAACTTATAGAGTAAAGCTGATACCATGACAGTATTATTTACTTCATCTAATTATACTGTGCTCTTTGATTCCTGTGGACAAAATAATATGCACAAAAAAAAAGTGGAAGCTCATAACTGTTATATGGGATGAAAATATGCATATTTTATAAACCAAATTTATAAGCAAAGTTTATAAATTACACTTTTTAAATAATACATCAGAAAAAAACAAAAACCACAGCATATATTACTTAAATATTATGGTGATCAATTCAGCATGAATAACTCTTGACTGAATATCATAAATTATTATTTTGGACAAAGCAATGAAAATGTATTATGTTTAAAAACTATAACCGCTTTCTTTCTGTCCCAGTACCATTATCTACATCATAAAGGGCAGTTAACTGAATTACCTAACTCTGGAGGAGAGGTTATATGAAGGTGAAAGTGGTCTCATATTAACTGTCTCAGTCTGTAGGCTTGCACAAGAAATATAACGTGACAATTGATTCATTAATTACAAACTTTTTTTTTTTTTTTTCCACCTTTACCCATAAAGCAGATCATCCCACATAATGCAGGTATGGTCTCAGTGTTGCACCTAGGATCCCAAGGTCAGGAGACAGTGTCCCTCACCCTCCAGATTTGGGGGACACACAACATTTTAAAGGGACAAAGGAAAATTGTATACATAATGCACTATTAGTGCTAAAAAAAATGGGATAATCTTATTTGTTTCGACAGTTTTGCCACCTTAACTTTTTCACATTTTCCTTGGACATTTACATTATTGCAATAAACGTTTAATCATGAAATCAAGTAACTCATGAAAACATTAATATGTTTGAATATCTGGTTAACCTGAAATGAACTGCACCATTGAATTTTAAGTTCCAGATCTTGCTCTCATTTAACTTTAGTGTTCACTCATTATCTACTAGCATTTATTATAATAAATACCCATGTTTTTTTAAATTACTTTTCTTTTAAAAGTATTAAGTCATCAATCAAATGACAAATTGTTTATTTACATAAATTAGTACCTTTTTTTTATTAATTCAGCCTGAGAATAAATTAAATCTTCACTGCCTTAGGTGTGACTTTTACCTCAAAAATATGTTACAATAGCGGCAGTCAAAAACTGTAGCAACTCAGCTGACTACCACAAACCTTGAATGTTTCCAGATTCATTGTTTTGAAAAGGACATTCATAGCCATGTTACAGGTTTTATCACTTTTAGTGACTTTGGCCATTGCTAGCACCAACATAGATGTGGATGCACATCTGTGAAGGAAAAGTGTAGGCACTTTTGTTTTATTTTTTTCCTGACAAAAAAGCGCTCCCAATGGTGCGCACAGAGTCAAGATGTGGGGGACATAGGACAAAAATTGCAAGAAACCCGTGAGCCCGCACTCTAGGTGCAACACTGAGCCTAGTCAACTATATTACACATCTGCACAAAAGTATCAAAGAATAAACAATCTGAAAAGTCAGCTTTATGAAAGCTTTATAAGAAAATTTTAAGTATAGAATATATAACCTCCAATATAAACTGTAATATGGAATTACTGCTATTAAGTGAAAATAGCTGTGACTTCCTGGACATCAAACCATAGGCTGCATCTGAAACAGGAGATGAAAGAATGCTATAAATTTTCATGCAATAGTTAAATACATGGGTATTTGTTTCATCATCAGATAACTGTACTGTGTACAAAGTGACACACCAACCTGGATGAGGCAAATGCTAAATATGCAGATAAGCAGGTTACCAAGTTACACAGTACAATTATCTGAATAAAAAACAAATATTAATGTTATTTAACTGTTTAAATCCCCAGTAAAACTTATACCATGGTCAATTTACAACAGACTTTTTTTAAAAATGTAACTGAGTTTTTATTAAGAAGAATGGATCTGTGCAAGCCTTATCACCCATTACACAGATCAGAATGTTCCATTGTTGTTGCACAGCCTTATCACCCTCTACAAAGATGAGAATGTTCCATTGTTGTAGCACAGCCTTATCACCCTCTACACAAATGAGAATGTTCCATTGTTGTAGCACAACCTTATCACCCTCTACAAAGATGACAATGTTCCATTGTTGCAGCACAGCCATAAGCTGTTTAGACAGAGGTCATTCAAATTACATTGCACTGATATTACAGCTCAGTAATTTTTGGAACAGATATGATTTTAACTTAATGATTCAACACACAATTTTGAACAGAGATTATTTTAAAAGATGGAACGAAAATGGACCAATAGAAAAGAAAAAGCCAACATAACTTAAAAACAACACTGGCAGCTTTACATTTTCATGGCCATAATATAAATGAAAACAGAATGGCTAATACTTGATCAAAATTAATCAGTATCATGGAATGAATTGTAAATCATTTGTAGGATCCACCAGAAGGTTTTAGAATGGATAAAGAGAAAAATGGACAGATGGAGGAAAAAACTGACACTCTACTGAGCTGAGATTTCATTCAATGTACAAGTGACGGTGGGATATGTAAACTGCTCTTTTCAATATAAACTTTGTTTTCATAAAATCATATTATCTTTGTGTCCTATTTTAGCATAATCATATGATGCACCAAGGGCAAGTGTGCTATTTGTAGAAGTGTACATTTTATATAAAATGTACTGAAAAGAATAAATTATCAGGAAATAAAAATACTACTGAGGATTAAACCATAGATAAAACTTCATACATGTGTTGTAAGGAAACCAGATGATCTGCCTCACTAACAAAAGGGGCCCTGGACGGCAGAGTGGTCTAAGGCGCTCGCCTTTACAGATCACTCTCACATTTCACCTCTGTTTGTACAAGTTCAAGTCTCAGCTCGACCAACATGGGTATGTGAGAAAGCTTGCCAGTAGCTTTCCTGTGGGCTGATGGTTCTTCCTGGGTTCTTCCTCCACTGAATATCCTCGCCGCCATGTATAACCTATCATGTGCTGAAAAAATGGCATTAAACCTGACAAAACCATAAAAACACTTTAAATATAAACTATTAACTTGTACATTTATATGATTAAGCTGGTTACAACTGGTTTGAGCTATACAATTTGTGATGTCAGCTGTACTCAAACATCACAATTTTACTTGCTGCTTAAGGACCATTTTCAAAAACTCATTTATGTAGGTATTTGGCATATAATTCATGTACCTAGCAGAATTAAGATAATACATGTTTTCCTGCATGCAAATGTTTGCAAGAGCATTTCAGAAAGATCTTGAAACCTCAGGCCTGGGCTGTTCCTTTGTATTCCTAATCTGTACTGGACAACTGTATCTACGTAACCACTGCTATGATTTACCTGATTTTGCATGCATGAAAAATGTTGTTATCTGTGACATCATAATGTTTACCCGCACTTGACACACCTAGCTCTAAACAAAAAGAGAAAAGTCAGGCAAAAGACACCAATATAACAACAATAGTTGACTTGAAAATTAATTTCAAAGGAAACATTAAATCATTTATTTCAAAGTTTAATAAAACTAAGAAAAAACAAGAGTCCCTTGAATGGGATGATGCCGACTGGCTGAAAAGAATTTCCAGGAATTCAAGATAAGACCATTTCTTCCTTTTAACTGCTGAGTGTTGAAACCATCTTTGATATTCTGCAGCAATAACATCATTTTAAAATTAAATGCTGTGGTGGACATATTGGATGTCAGCTTGGCACCATTTTCATTTAGGACCAACAAGGCATTATAAGAAGTCTTCTGGTGGAAACCCCATGTTGGTAAGACTTTTAGTTTTGAAGGATCAAAAATAACAAGATTTTAAAGGTGGATGCCTGGGTGACCATATTTGATATCGGATTGGGACCATTTCTATTTACTACCAATCATACATCATTAGAAGTCTTTTGGTGAAAGCACAATGCTGATATGACCAGCCATCTAGAAGAAGTAGTGATAACAAACTTTTCAAGATGGCCATTGTGGCAATCACATTATAAGTTGGATCGGTACCATTTTCATTTATGACCAACTAGATATAATAATAAGAAGTCTTTCTGTGAAAACCCCATGCTGATATGACCATTCATTCAGGAGAAATAGTGATAACAAGATTTTCAAGATAGCCACTGTGGCAGGCATATGAATGTCTGAATCACACCATTAGGACCAACTAGACATCATAAGAAGTTGTTTAGTAAAACCCCTATGGCAATATGACTTTCCGTTCAGGAGGAGTAGCGATAACAAGGTTCTCATATTGGACATTGCATCGGCATCATTTTCATTGAGGACCAACTATAAAATAGGATAAATGTATATGTAAAGTTTCATGGCAATTCTACAAGTAGTTGAGGGGGAGTAGTGATAACTAACTTGTGCTAAATGATGGACAGATGATGGACAGGCAAGGAACGACGGATAACAGACCATCCCATAAGCTCTACTGGTCTATGACCAGTAGAGCCAAAAACCCTTTCACAGCTGTAAAACAAAACTTTTGACCCCAATCTGTTCTTAAAAGATAAAGTTATTCCTCTTTTATAAAAATTATAAGGAATTTCTTATAAAAACCAATATGGTGAATAGTCTTGTTCCATCTGAAATGAGATATGATTAGTCTATTGTGTTCCAGCAAATGGTTACACACAGCATACTATCATCCCTATATTCTAAGTTGAAAAATAAAAATCTGCAGCAAAATAGCATATCCACCACCACCACCATCACCACTTTCTCACCTATCTATGACCCCCAGCTGATCCAACTAGTCCAACTAATATGGTTTTGCCACAGATAAAAATTCAGACAACACTGAGCAATCTACAATGCACCTGATCGTATATAAAAGTTTTAAATTTGTACATGTATTTATATGTTTGGGATTACACAACATTACATGCTGATTAAAAAGATACACATTGTTTCTTCAACTAAAATAAATTTATTTGTTGTAAAAAAAATTATATGCGGACATGACCAGCTTACCTTTAAGAGTGAAAATCACCAGTATCTTTCAGGAAGACTTTGCAAATGACAATAAATTTCTCATGCTATTAAAAAATCAAGACATTATGACATGAATTAAGATTATTTCCCAAGGACACACAGAGGCAGTCAACATGGGCTGGCCTGAGTGGGTGTCAAACCCATGACTCTTGGATTACAAGTCCAACACTAGACTTTAAAAGAGTGATGTATTACATTTTTTGGTCAGTATATGAACCTAGAGGCTGGATCAGGTTGTTCATATACTTTCATAAAAATAAAAAAGGGGTAACAATAAAAAGGAAATGTTTTCAACAGTTGTAACTTTTTAAAATTGTCGCTCAATAATTTTTGCATATTTCTTGTACAGCCCCTGATGAACTGTGCATTCTTACCCGATAGATTTCACTACATAACCCCCACCCACCCACCCCGCTCCAATCGATGGGACAACAAATGAAGGACTTTAACTTTTGGTTCATTTTTTATTTAATTTCAAAGATCCTTATCTATCAGCACATATTACAGTCTCAATTGTTAATACTGTTCATTAGCAAATACAAAGGTGTCCTAATTGTATCATATTCTTTAGGATTAAGCAACTGAAGTTATATAGATATTATATATTATTTTGACCATTAAGGCCTTTTTAAAACCTGAAGCTTGCACTGGAACTCCACTATAACTAGGGGTGAAATTATACACCTCTGCCATGCATCGATATGTTTCTCGATACACAGCCATCGATACGATACATTATCGATACACATATCAACTTGATGGTCTTTTCCTTTTTAGAATGTCTGTCAGTGGTAGGGTGGTGCCTTTTTTTTGTGTTGACATTATGGGTGTATTTCCAGTACGCATATTACAAACAAACATGGACTTATCATCTGTTCATATGTCATTCTCATCCATGACAAGATTTTTATAAAATACTTCTAAACAGACTAGCTGTTGGTGATTTTTATTCACCCTATTAGGCCACTTCAGACTGCTCCATTCGATCATATGCATGACTCATCCTGGTCACCATGCCCTTTGTTTTACATTGAATGAATGTTTTTAAACCATCTTATTGCCAGTTTCATGTCTTCACTTAAATTTTGAAGAGATTACAGTGTTATCGTCAAAACAGAAGAAACAGTGCAATTTCCTTGTGCAGGGAAATTCTTATCTGGAACAAGTCCAAGTGTGGGAATGGAGATGACTAATAGCCAAATCCTTCACACTGTACTTCCTGCAGATGAAAATCAACTGCTGCGGCCACAGACATTTGTTTATATCAGTGAAAAAGGCAATTATTGACAACACCCACTCCATTTCTCCAAATTGATGAGGTGGCTATAACTCGTGCCGTTTGGAATCTGCCCCCTTGACGATTCTGTGCTATTTTTTTTTTTAATCCAATCCGCAGGTTCAGTCGCTGATTACATATATCAACATAAAAGGAGATATTCCAAACTTATTCCCCATGTACGATTTAAGTACTTTACACATATCATTTAAGAGTCACTTTTGTGTAAAGTTTCTATGTTGCTTGGTATCTATTTTGATAAGAGTCTGGATGCCAATATTTCCGGTATGTCACGCAGTGAACATGCTACAGTTAGTTATGATTGGTGGTTATTGCTTTACCCTGGACTTTAACAAACAATAACCATTAATCAGAATTGCATGTAACACTACGTGACACACCAGATGTGAAACCTTCAATTCGATCCAAGTTGACAAGATGCGATACAACAGATAAATTTCGCGTAAAAGTGGTTATTAAATGATCAGTAAGGTACTTAAAACATACATAGGGAAAAAATCTGCAATGTCTTCTTTCCGTTGATATATGTTATCAGTGGCTGAAGATGCAGACGAGATAAACTAATTAGCATGGAATTGGGGCGGGAGATGGGGGCAGATTTTGAACCACGTGAGTTAGTCACCTTGTGTTAATTTGTAGAAGGAGAGTGGGTGTTGTCAATTGCTTTTATTTTTTGTACTGACAGAAATGAGTGCATGTACTTGCTACGGCTGTCTCATATGAATTCTCAATTTATAGAATGAAAAGGCAAATGACTAATAATTATTCATAACTGCTGAAAATTAAAGTAACTTGCATAGAGTAAGTATCGTTTTGTATAGATTCTTCCCCTCTTGTATCGATATGGGTATTGGTACAGAAAAAGTATCAATACATCGATATATCGATTAATCGTTTCACCCCTAACTATAACAGTGGGAAAATATTAATTTTTAGCATGGTAATATTAATATAAGATGGCTGAACCATGCAGGAATACCCTGATTATTTGTTTCAATTCATTTTCAACTCTTCACATAGTTTTGCAATCTGCATTCTGCTTTTAAATTTGAAGGTTGCCAATGCTATGGATATGAAATAATTTCTGCTAGCAATACGAAAGATAATTTATGAAGACAAATGACCCAACACCATGAACAGCAGAAAACTTTACTTAACAAAACAAGATGCATCACACTGTTTGGATAAAAAGGACCAACACCACAGAGCACAAACAGGTACAATATCCTATATGGATATATATCAATCCAATCTTTACAAATTTAGACTTACAAAGCAAGTTGCACTAATTATCACAGTTGGTAAAGATGCATATAGGATTTGTCAACTAATCATCATTAAACTTCATACAAAATATGATCATCCTCCTTCAGGAGTTTACGTTACATCAAGAAATCCATATTACCTATGCAAATGTGACCTTTCACCCCCCCCCCTCCACTCCTAGCCTGAAGGCTGCATCCTGCTTCAAGTTACAAGGAAAAGTCTATATTACCTATCTAAATGTGACCTTTGATCCTCCTAACCCCAAGAGTGTGTGTGTTTCTGTCAGTCTGTCTGTGTTTGTCTGTCTGTGCATGTGTGTCTGTGAAACCTTCACTGTCATCTTCTCATCCTCATGAAAACTCAAAATAAATATGACCAACCTTCCTCAGTTGGTGTATATAGAGTTCAAGTTACAAGGAAAAGTCTATATAACATATGTAAATATAATTTCTTTCATTACCCTGCCTCCCTCACTGAGGCCTTCAAATCTTCATTGTGATCTACGCATCCTCATGAAACATCACCCTTCCTTAATCAGTGTATACAGGGTTCATTGTACAAGGAGAAGTATATATTACCTATGTAAATGTGACCTTTCATACAATCCCCAAGGCCTTCAAACCTTTATTATGATCTACTCATCCTCAGATACATCATACCATACAGGATCACTCCCCCTCTATTAGTGTAGCTGTAGTTCAGGTTACAAGGTGAACTGAGAGAAAGACAGACTGATCCATGGATGAAAAGATGCATAGACACATGGACTGAGGGATGGACAGATATGATCAATCACTATATATCCACAAAAGGACAGATATAATGAATTATGTAAGTCAAGTATTAGAAAAAGTATAAATGCAGTTTTAAAGCTGTCTCTCTTCAAGGATATAATGTTACTTCAAAACAGGATAAAATTCCCCGAGTCTATGCTTAAGCCCAAATGTATGGTTACGTCCCCAATTCTGTAGCTGAATTAATGATAGCCCCAAGAGTGGTGGCAAAAGATTCCATGGTTTTGTTCTCAACAAGTTATTAAAATTACAGGGTCAAATACTACAAATGTTAACATACACCGGTTGAGGCATGCAATTTCTGTGAGATGGTGGTGTCTTGAATACAAATGCATACATGTGATTCTACTGGCAGTTGGCCAAAAATACAGTTTCAAAGGTCGTCTACCGCACATACCATTTTATAGCTGAAATCTACCGCTTTTGAAAATTAAAAGAATTTTTGCAAAATAAATTAATAAAAAACCCAAACATGATATTTTTATGCGTTCTAACAACACATTACAGAAACCAGCCAGAACCAGTCTACTTGGGGACCTGAAATGTTTGACCAGTAAAATGATTGGTGTGATGATGTGTGGCAGAGTAATAGGATTAGAATTGTTAAAGAACAGCTAACATGTGTACACAGCAAGCTGTTAACTGATTACCTTACTGTTATAATTTGGGGAGTTTACGGCCAAATGCAGAATGTTTTCTGAGGTGTTATAAGTAATTTAGGGATCAAAGGTGGTCCATGGTGTATTCTGAGTCTTTGATGAAAATAAGCCGAAAAGTGGTGGAGGGAAGATAAAATAGAGACTGACCATAAAAAATGATTTCGGCAGACACACTAGAGAAAGTATTTTGATTTTTGGTCTTGTTTAATTGTTATTGTATTGTTCAAGATGTTTTAAGAGGAATATCTAAGGACAGCTCTTACATTTTTTGTTCAATTCCTGTCAAAATGCTGAAACAGGTGCATCTCTCTAAGAAACCTTCAGCATAGAAATATTACAAGCTCAACAATGCTTGGATATCAGAATTTAAGTGTGTGCAGGTGAGTAACATTGTGTGTTTCAAAGGTATTCATCTTTTGTATTTCATAAACTATTTTAAGTTTTCATGCACATGAATTAAGTTCAAGTCCTAAATAAAATATATCAGTTAAAAATATATTACCAGATAATTAATTTTAAAGTTGGGATAAATTATTCATAAAAGCATAAATAGATCATTGTTTATTTCAAGTCTAAATCAATCTTTATTTTTTTTTTATTTACAGTGGTGAAACTAGCCAACAGATTTTGGATCTGAGTGAGCTCAGGAATACATTTTAAGTCCAATTCAAGAACTTCCTCCTTGGGGTGAACATAACTTGGAGGAGTATTAGAGAGCAGTCAGCAACCTCGCAAACCTAGCAACAGGGAAAATGAAGTTAGAACTTCTTTGCAGGCTGAGTGTGGTTGTCTTGTCATTGCCACATTCTAATGCTGATACAGAGGATATTCTCCATTCTTAGCAAAATACAAAGTGATTCAAGGGGTAACATGGACCAGAGAACTATTGAGAACCTGTTAAGTGTGAAGCTTAATAATTACAATGAATGTCATCAGTGGTCACCAGATAGTGATCTTGTGAAGGAAACTGAAAATGCTATTGTTTTTTTATTAAAACAAATCTTTGCAATGAACTATAAGATAAACAACTCTTCCTTTTTCATTAACTGACAATATACTGACTCATATTAATTAATTATTATTGTAACATTTTCCATCAGAATCCTAATCTGATTCATGTTCAAACTTGCTGTTTTATTTTAGTATGAAGAGAATACATATCATGGCAAAATATGCACTTGTTTTGTTTTCAGTTTCCTTAAAACACGTAAAATGTATGCCGATAAAAAAATCTACTGGGTTAGAAGCTAATCTACTGATCAAAATTTATAAATCTACTGGTTTGAAACCCTATTTCTGTCACATGTATGCAAATGAAAAGATACTGTTCAATAAATGACAACATAAAAAGCTGGATCCCACAACCAACCTACCAAAAAGGGAGCTCAAACCAAAAGTAGATTCTAGAAATAGAAAAAAATGAGATGAGTAAAAAACAACCAACCATGCGTCATCTAGAGATGACATAATTCTTCATGTCCCCCACTTAAGATCCGATGGAAAAACATAACATCAGAAATACTGCTCTTCATGGTCCTTTTGACTATATGTCACAAGAGAATTTATATTTACATCTGAAACATTATTTGCGGAACGACTGCTGTGATTTCCTTTTAAAACCATTATCCACTATAAGTATTATCATCAGTGGAACATAAGCCAAAGGAGATAGCTGCTATTAGATCTCATCATTTACCTAAATTTCAGTTGCCTCCCTTAACATATAAACTGACCTAAAAGGTCTGTGGGTTTATATTTTGTTACTAATTTTAACAAGAACATAAAGTTTGTTATTATTATTGTTATTATTATTATTATTATTATTATTATTATTAATACAAACTATAGTTTGTAAAAAGAATGGACACTATGCCACAAGCACAGAAGGATTGAAATCCCTCCTAACCCCCCACCCCCCTTCCCTTTCAAAATTAGGTGGGATTTATGAAAGGCAGGCAAAACTGTCAAAAAGACACATTGTTGAATTTTAAACAAATTTCCTATATAAACATTTATTTTACAATAGATAAGTTTCCTGACAATGCAACTACTGGCATTTTGAAGAAAATGTGTCCACGAGTGAGCTTCTGATGACAAAAATTGAAAGAATGTGCACTGGATGAGAGAAAACATTGTGGCCACCACATCCCATATCTACATGCAGGCATGATGATATTCACTGCTAGTGAGACAAAAATAATAAAAATATTCGCGAGAATTCATAAGTAGTTCCAATCAAAGCCTAATTTAATTTCCTTTAATGCATTTGTAAGTGACAAGCTTGATTTTGCCAGAAAAAATGAAGTACCCATCTCTCTCATATATTTGAAAAAGCATTATCGAAGCAATTCTGAACTTACCTAGAAATGTGTTCATAGAACAACCATCACCCACCTTTTTCTTGCACAACCCTGCAGTCAAAAGTGCATCAGAAACTGTCCTAATCTTAACCAAGGAGTGACAGACATGCAGATGTACAAGGGTAACACTCTATGCCCCTTCCACATTTCAGGCTGGGCATAATTAGGCACCTTTAAATCTATTAAGTGAGAAATGAATACAGTATGTGATGAATTGCAAATAATATCACATAATTAAATCAGCAGAGAAAAGCTTTGAATAGTATCACTACAAATCCACAGAAAAAGAATACCTTTAAATCTACTGAAGTCGAGAGAAGTTTCCCTTATGGAGAAGTCAGCATGGAATGGTGCAATCTGTTCTCTCAAAATCAGTAAATGTTTTATCATAAACAGCTGACCATCTAGGCTTGTCTGAAAAAAACCCAACAAAAAACAGAAGATAAAACAAACTATTCTGAAAAATTCTATCAATGAGGAAATATACTGAATGAAAGACAACATAGATATGTTTCGATGTAATAGACATAACCATTAATTTTCCATGCTAGATTGTAAAAGTATTCAAACAAAACTGAAAAGGACAACAAGTGTCTGCCATGGGTTGGTGTTGGACAGTGCTGTTACAGTAAGTGACATTAGGTGACAAAAGCTAACAGCTGTGAGAGGCTGCTCACTTAGTGCAATGCATGCAAATATTGCTTCACGTGCAGAAGAGCTCACCAAATGAGACTTCTATACTGAAACTAAGTATGTGGTTAATTTACCTTGAATGTTGTTTATACCTATTTACTTGACATAGTTGACTAGAGATAAGTAATATTTATTTGTCAGTCTATGAAGAGTATTGTTTAAAAACTGGAATTCAATATAATTCCAGCTTGATGCAAGCATTTCTCCACAATGTTGAAAAGATGTGCAAGTGAACAGGCCATTCTGGGCCCTCATCGCATGATGCAAACCATCACCAAATGAGGCCTGGTGACCTTTTTTTTAAACCTTTGACCTACCTGTCACCTGGCCTAATTCTTATTATCTGGTGAATTTAAACGCAAAACTTTGCGAGAATATGCCAATGTGAAGATTCAATGTGACCATTAAAAAAATGAAGGACAAAATTGTGTTATGGAAGTTGTATGGACACTGGCAAATAGCTTACCACCACTGACTCTGCAGCTTTATTAATTCTTATGTTAAATCATACATGTAAATGTTTTAATCAATATACAATTCATTACTTTTACAACTTCTACAATTAAAACTTTAGTGAGACTTGCAACATTATGAGTAACAGAATGGGACTGAATATCTACTGAATACACTAAAATCTTGAAAATAGGTGCATATGGAAGATAGGTGCACTTGGGCCTGATAGTATATTAATAGCAAAAACAAGATGCCCAAGTGGGTTTGAGATTGTTCACCTGGCTGACATCTACCTACTAGCAAAATGGACGCTTTCTGTAAAGATTTCATCCAATGCAGTTGATTGCATATGTTACAAAAACTATTGTTTCAAAGTTTCTTTGGTTTTTGTATCTTCATCCATACTTGATAGTACATCAACATAATTTGTCCTATATTGAAAGACCTCTATGCCCGGGTGCTTTTTGTCAAGGTTGGTCAAATTCTGTTTAATGATTTTTGTTTAGATTAAGTTGTGGACATGTTTTTTTAGTTTTAGTAATGGTAACCATATTTGATGTCAGATTGGCATCATTTGTAGAAATCTGAAAGACCTTCAAGTTACATGTATAATCCTTTCTATCAAATTTTATCAAATCTGGAGTTGTGCTAAGATTTTCAAGATAACCACTGTGGTGACCATATTAGATTTCTGAGGGCATGTCCAATGGGCACCATTTTCATTTAGGACCAACTAGACATCATAAGAAACTTTATTTTGTGAAAATACAATGTCGATATAGCCATCTGTTATGGAGTCATAGTGATAACATGATTTTTAAGCTGGCTGTCATGGTGACCATACTGGATGTCAGATCGCCACCATCATCATTTAGGATCAACTAGATATTATAAGAAGTCTTTTAGTGAAAATCCCATGTGAATATGACAATCCAATGATGAGTAGTAGCGATAACAAGATTTTTAAGAAGGCTGCCAACTAGACCTTGGGATGAATGTGTTTGTAAAGTTTCGTGGCAATCCTCCCAGTAGTTAAGGAGAAGTAGCAATAACAAACTTGTGCTAACAGATGATGGGCACCAGAAGAAAGGCCATCACATAAGCTCTTTTGGTCTATGACCAGTAGAGCTAAAAGTAGGACATTTTTACCATAAGTAATGTTTCTCCAAGAATACATGACACAATCATATTTATGTTAGGTACTTAACTTCTGCTACCTCCTGAATCCAACCCTCCCAGAAATACAAGCAACATTTGTCTTTCATGTCTATATACACTATGACAGTATAATGTATGGGAAGTAACTGAAGATCCTATTATGATTACTTCCCTTGTCTCCACCAGGTGGCTACCTGTATACCGGATGTTTGTGAGTTTAAGCTTATGATCGCATTTGCAGAAAGGCATGTGAGGGCTAATCTGCAATGTGATTAGGTAAGTATTCTCTGTGAAACATAATCTACAATATATACGTAAGATGAGGACAAAATGCAAGTGCATCCACCTAGTTTACCTTGGTAACCCACCAGAGGACATAATGATAGGATCCTCATGTAGTGGGTAAGACCATTCTCCAAACATAAGAGGCAGCACAACTGAGAGATAAACTAAAAATCAAACAATTGGCATTCGCTTAAACTTTGCCAGAGAACAAGGAGAACATACTGTTTCCAAACAGTGGACAAATTTCTGGGCACATCAAGCAGAAGCTTTATACCATTGCCTGTGATGAACTTATGCTAGAATCAACAAGGTCTGGTGGATGTCTGGGCAACCGTGACTAGTCCCAACAGATTTACCTCCCTTTTCTGAAAGGCTAAATCCTGAAGACATAGTGTGGTGTTTTAGAGCAGTTTTACAAATGGGTTGTTTAGTGCTGAGGCAATTTTAGTAAAGTGCTTTGTCCAAGGACACACCATGGTAGCCAACTCAGGCTGATTCAATGGTATGATTTAAGCCCATACCCTTTTGGCAACCGAGTTTGGAATGCTATGACCAGTAGCTCCCATCTCCATCAGGTGCAGCTAATGACATATGGGTGGGCACATTGGGCCTACTATACATACCCAAGCCAACGGGGATTATCCCAAGGTAAAAAGTTGGCTGTGCATGTAAATGTCTATCAACAACATCAAATAATGTCGTAAATGGAACAGTTGCAATCAAATGCTAGGCTCACATAGAAAGATCTTGTCATATGCTGATACTTTCAACAGGCCCATCTGATCCTGAGATCTATGAGTATGCCAAACAAATAACCTACTTAAGCCAAAAGATCTCAAAGGTAAAAACTAGAGAAAAGTTGATTGTGCAAGCCAGCCGACAGCCTCAAATAATGTCCTGAATGGAACAGTTGCAACCAAATGCAAGACTCATAAGAGAGAGACGTCATCATAAACTTATATCTTTAAAAGGCGATTATAATCATTGAGTATGCCAAATGAATCATCCATTTAAGCCAAGAGATCACAGCATGGGAAGCAATGTCCTGCTTTCAAAATACTTTCATTGCATTTAAGATAGCACTTTAAAACATGAACTGGATCCTACAGAAGGATCTAGTGATGAAAGAGAGCAGATGATGACCTTCTGATTACCCATAGATGATAGCTGCTTCTTGGCCACAATCACTGGTTCTGTTATTAGAATAAGAACAACAGAACCATCCGTGCAGAACTGCAGATAGTTTGGGTTGACCGAAAGGACTTACAATTCACTCAAACTACAAGCCGAAACCAAGGCTATCAGGAAGCATGTTTTGTATGATAGCTGCTTCAGTGAGGTCTTCAACAAAGGTTCTAACTAAAAAAATTACATACGAGGAACAACGTGAGTGACCAACCAGGCATGGCTTTGATAAAATTTGGCCAAAAAATCAGAGAGATCCTTGTCAAGATTTATATCCACTCTCCCATGGTGTCTGAAAGTGATAGCCCTTAATAGTAATTAGGGCTAATTTTTTTCTCCTCAAAGAACCAGAAAAAGAAACTAGCTAGTTGCAGGATGGAAGTTCATAAAGGTATGATGTTTTAAAGCCTGCACCTGCATAAGACACACATCTATACATCGTATATTTCAAAGTGTAGGGCCTTCCAGATTGTGCAATTCTCTTCATGATTAACGGTTTTAACTTCTTTCTGCACAAGATTTCCCTGATAACACCCAAGTGTGAATGTAAAATCCGTCTTGGCTGGGATGGAAGACCTGCATTCTTGGTTATCTGAGCAGATTGGGAAACACCTAAATCTTCCTGGGAATGTCTATCGCCAGACAGAGGAGATTGCTGATCCAGGTTTTGTCTCATCTGAGAGGGGCGACCAAATCACCTTTCAGTTATTATTCCTTTTTTTAAATCACTCTGGAAATTAGCACTGCTGGAGGGAGGGCATAACCTAGAATTGTGTTCCAGCTGATTGACAGAACATCCACTGACCAGGCTTCTGGATCAAGCATTGGAGACATAAAGGTGGGTAGCTTGTGGCTGCACCTGGCTGCAAAGAGATCGACCATTGGATGACTCTAAAAAGTGGAAATCCAATGGAAGAATTTCATGTGAAGAGACCACACAGTGAATTTTATATGATTTCTTCTTGATAAACAAACATACTGAGCCTGCCCAGGATGTCTTATCTCCAGTGATTTTAGGCAGGGAGCATTAGTGGAGAAAATCTCTGAACTGAGCATGGAAATTTGGTGATTTGGTTGCCCCTTACTTGTGGAGGTAATTGACTACCACTGAATTGTCCAATATCATTTGGACAATCTTCTGCAAAGCAGATTCTGGCTTGAATAAAAGGCATTAACTATGGCTTCAATTTCCAGGATATTTATGTAAAGGACCCCTTTCTTCGGTCTCCAGTTGACTTGAGCGAAGTGAGAAAACAGGTGGACACCCCAACCTAGTCTGCTGGCATCTGTGCAGACCATAATCTCTGGTTGAGGAGTTTTCAGAGGAACTCCTGCTGACAGCCAATCCTGGTTCTGCCACTGATGCATTTAGTAGCTTATCTTGGTTGAGATCTGAATACAATAATAAAAAAAACTGAAAATTGGGTGCCACTGAGCTAAAAGGACCATTTGCAGAGGGTGCATGAACAGGCAGCACAGATCAAGGTTTGCCGCTGCATTGAAAAGTTTAAGAGTTGCAGAAACAATCATGGAAGTTCAAGTCTTTTTGGAGACTGACTCAATGCGCTTTGAGGGTGATGCACTATTTAGTAACGAGTCAAAAACTTCATATCTAAATGGAGAAATTGCTGAGAGGGGACAGGTCTGAATTCTCATAATTCGCAAGAAAACAAAACTGACTTTTGTGAAATTAATCTCTTGCAAACAAATTCAAAACCCATTTTAATTCATATTTCCATACAAAATAATTTCAAAACAAGTATATTTCCATTTTTTTTACCTCTGTAGAAAATCATATATACACCTGTGGTTCTCCCTGAAATGAGATAACATTACGTTTATTCAAGCCATGAGTTGAAAGAACACCACAATGGATAAAAAAAGACCACATATTAGTCTCTAAAAGCTTTATTTTTTTTTTAGAGAGAATACAATGAAATTTACTATTAACATACCTTTTGATTTAGCTGTATAATCATCTGTGCGTATTCAGAGACCTGAATTTGTCTATTTTACAATGGTACCAGGTATGTATTCCTATCACAAGAAATGGCATTTTTACAAGTCACTGAAAATATGTTGCCAGTATTTAATAAACATCTTGAAAGTTACTTATTGTTGAAAGAGTTAAGGTAGTACTTCAATGCCCCAGTGAAGTCTGAAGAAAGAAGGATGCAAAGAAGACTGCATTTTCAAAGCAAAAGATTTATTTTCCATGAGTGGAATCTCTTCTTAGGAATGAACCTCAGAGGCCATCACGAGAGAAACCGAATGATCATGATGGAACCGCAGTTCAGGATGACTGATAAGGCATGAATTTCATTTACTCTGCCTGCTCAGGCTAGTGTGACAAAGTTGAGTCAGTGAAACTTTAGACAGTGGGTCAATAGGCACCTTGATCAACCAAGTAATAAACTATGGTGGGTTCCATTTTGGACAAGGGGACAAGGCCATCAATTGAGGCGAATCAGAATGGGCTAGCAGTCAGAGAGGTCTTTATTCTGCCTATTTCCTCCATTCCATGATGAAAAAATGTGTTGGAAATCAAGGAACAGTAGCCTTTGTGATCAGGGCTAACTTCTTCTCAGAAAGCCATAGAAGTCAGCTATTTGTGGTACCAATAATTTTAAGAGAGAGATGCTTCTATGCTCACACCACTGGCTATAGACTCTCTATTTCCCCTCACTGATTTCCAATCAATTCTGTCAACCACTTGTTCCACAAAATGTTTCTGAGGGCTCTTTAGATATAAGCCAGATGTGCACCTTCAGTATTTCTGGTTGAAACAAGTGGAAACATCGCATTTTAACATGAGGAAATTGACTGTAAACAAGAATTGTCATAGAACAACTAAAAACTGGATTCTCACAGTAGTTCAAACTTCTCAGATTTTCATTTCTGAGCATCCAATGGAAATGTCAGTAATTTTTATATCATGCTACTTGTATCAAATCTTATGTGATCCCTCGCTACTGAAGAAAAAAATCCAAGGAGCCTTGTTCAAGCTTTAATTTCTTTGTACTCGATGCTATTTGGATTGTGGTGCTTTCAAGCAGCTTAGGTTAGATTAGGTTGCACTTGTTTTTCCAATCTGGTGTGCATCAGGCATTGGCTGTCATACACCTGTCATACTTAATGGCACAAGAAAAACAAAGGAAATACACATGGAGAAGCATGGAAAACTACAATAGTTGTCATTTTGCATTTATTTGAAATGTTTGTATGTACTGATTTATGCTTTTAGACAATATGCATAACCACTGAACCTTTCACATGACTGCTGGCTAGCCGAATAAGTACCACATAATAACTGGTAACCATAAGAAAATCGACAGAGCAATCCAAATGAGGAATTCATTGGCTGGGGAATGGAAGGAATATGAGACTAGCGTAAGAAGAACATTGCTTTTGTGTGCTCTGTGTAGTAGGATAATAAAATGAAATTTAATGATTCAGATCCATGATGCCATGACATATCCCATCATTTTCACACAGATTTAATTTTGTAAAAACATCTAGTGAAATTCACCATCAACTAGTTGTTAGGGAAAGCCCTATATGTCTTTGTACAAAAAGTCACTCACTTTGTGTTTTTGGAGGGTGTTGTCCAGTTAGTTCCTTATCAGTGACGTGGATGTGGTTCTGGAGGCAGTGTCCCTGGTTGTGAACCTCAGGAAGATCTTGAAAACAAGTTTTTGCATGTCTTGAGGCAAGGTTTCTGGTCCACGCATATGGAGTATGGCTTTGACATTACCAGGCATCCAATATCTCTCTGTTAATGGATGGGACTTTGGTGTGGATACACGGTATCTGTTTTGTAAAAGGCTGGACTGAAGTTTCACATAAGTCGTCATTGCAAGAAGAAAGGCCTGTTGATGCTTGAGTCTTGAAGTTGCCTTTCGATGCAATGCAAGATGTTAGCAACTGGACCAGACCGTTGCAACTGTTTGAAAGATGGATGGTCTGTTTTGGTTAAAAGATCAATGGATGAGGGAATTCTACAAGTGACCACTGATGGAGCAGAGGAAAAAGAAAGAACTCTGGAGGCAGAAGCTGGAATAGTTATTCAATGGATGCATGGAAGACCGAGTCTTCCCAAGGCATTTTAGGATAGAGCAGAGAAGAAGAATTTTGTTAACATATCGGGTGACAAAGAAGCCTCCTATGATAGTAATGACAACTGGATGGGGAAAAAAAAAGGAAATCAGGGAGGACATAGGAAGGTGGGAGACCCCTTCATGTTGGGAAATCTGAGATGGGTACTGGGTAAATAGTACCAGATCACGACAGAGCATGGAGCAAGAATGGAATGGTCTGCCTTCATAGATCCAGTACTGGGATGTTGATTGCTTGTTATGGGTTTACCACCATTTTTCAGCACATGATAGGCTATACATGGCGGCCAGTATATTTAGTGGAGGAAGAACCCGAGAAAATCCCATGAAGAACCACCGACCCACGGGAAGCTACTGGCAAGCTTTCTCACATACTCACGTTGGCCGAGCCCGAGATTCAAACCCACACGGACAGAGGTGAGGTGTGAGTGATCTGTAAAGGCGAGTGCCTTAGACCACTAGGCCACCCAGGGCCCCCAAGTATTGGAAAACTTGATCACCAAATCTGGTACCGGTTGTGCTGGGCAACCAAGACAAAGACTGGGCTGGAAGTGGCATGAATGTGTCAGATGTTGTCTACATTTTGAGTCCAGGACTGTGTATGTTGGAAAGAAAGATCACTGTACCTGGAACCAGTGACACTGGGCGCTATGCTGGGACTAGAGTGGATGAGTACAAGGCCAGCTGATGTGTGGTCCCAAAGTTTGCCATCATCTATTGAGTGATTGAACACCATTGTCATAACCAGGGTGTAAATGCAGTTATGAGTTGTCCTAGACTGGTCCATGTGGACCACAATACTGTGTCCAATATTTAGTGCTGGCATAATGCAAGAAGGGTAGTAAATTTGGTGATTATGTTGATGCAGTCGTGTTGGGGGGAATGTGGTAGCAAAGAATGCCAGTCCTTTTTCTTGATTGGTGATTTCGCTGCCTCAAATGACTGTGAAGAAGTTCGCAACTGAGGTGGCATCAGTGGCAAGGCTAATAGCATCCGCCTTTGAAAACTGCTTTCCGACTCTCGCACAAGCCTGGTACAGCTGCTTGGCAGAACCTGTCACCCATCTGTCCGAATTCCACTAAGCACATATTTCAGATGTATGGTCTGACTGATCCCCATACTGATAATGCAGGTAGGGTGATTATCTTCATACAGATTAACCTTGTACTGGCCACACATAGCATCCTGCCCATTGTTACTTGCAATTAAAGATAACAAAACAATGGCATATACAGCTAAAATCAGTCAAGCATCAAGCATCATGCTAGGCTTACAGTAAAGGAGAAGCTATGAAATGGAATAAATGGCAGAGAAAATTACAAAAATTATCTTATTACTGAGAATAAATGATCCTGGAATAAAGTGAAACAAGATCAAGTACTGAGATGCAAGTACTAGTGACCAGTGAAGTTGAGAATTAAGACAGCATTGGCTAACTTATTGTATGATGAAATGCACTGAGATGCACTGTTTCAGCCAAGTCTGAGAAAAATGGGGCCAATTGGCCCCCTTGATTTGAAAAAGTGGTCAATGATGTGATCATAACTGGCAAACCTGCATGAGAACCCAAATAAATTACCTTCTTTATTTTAAGATTCTCATCTATGATGCCTCTGACCCTACAGAAACAATACGGGAAAAGTCAAATTCTTCTATTTTCGCCCCCTCCAACATTATAGCCATCCATCTTTGGAATGTGTCAGCTTTCAAGTGATTTCTTGAGGTAATGTGAATATTGTTTTGGCAGCTAAAGCTCGTTCACAATCAGCTGACTGCAAAGAAATCAGAAGGGCAAATCTTGCTAACATTATCATGTTAGAGAAAGTGTCATTATGCCACTTCTTTATCATTTTCAATAAGTCCGAAAAGCTATCTTTCTGGTACATTTGGTCTAAGATCATCTTCTTTACAAGTGACCATTCTCTTCTACATGCTTCAGCTTCTACAAGGGATCCTTTTATAGTCGCATCTGCTGCTTTCATATCATCCCCATAGAATTTGTCAAGAAAATCTATCACAATTTCCATATGACTCTTTTTCTTCCTCAAGGAAGAAGCGACAGTAGATGCATTCCTAGAAATCTGAAGGCAAAGTCAACTTTCATGGAATCCTTAGAGAATCTTTTGTTCACATTTACTGCAAGTTTCTTTTAGGAAATTCTGTTCTTATTTTGGTACTTTTCTTTGAATCAGCTTTGATGCCATTGTTTGACAGTTTTGCATCCTTGTATATGAAGTCACTACCCTTTTTCACCAGTTTATCCTGTAGTTCTGTCATGTAGTGCGATTTACCACTTTTGGCTTTGTTTGCGTCCTCAAGTACACTTTCCAAAGCAGCAGATACATCAACTATATCCAAGTTCTGCCAAGTTCTGGTTCTGAAACAAGGCCCAACTAAGTAAATGCTGGTACAATATCCATTAGCATATGCATGGTGGAAACAAATCTAAGATCAGTTAATACTTTTAGAATTCTCTTTTCCTTCTCATGTTTTTTTGTTTTTTTTTTGCTGCTAATGCAACACGAGGTTTCCATGACAAGTAAACAGCATTGATACCTCATAAAAACAAACCAAATCCAACGGAATTCCCTAAGTTTAACCTCTTCACATTCTAAAAGTGCCTGAACTGTCCTTAACTGTGCTGTTCTATCTGTGGATCTGTTGAAATAGTAGAACATATCAGAAAATATCTCGTGGAAAGTCTGTTCTATGTATGATACATCATCAGCTGCTCAAGATGTTCACAATGCCAAACGATGGGCAAAAGGGTTAATTTCTTTGATTTTAGCAGAGACCCCATTTTTCCTACCAACCATAACAGAAGCACCATCACTTCCAAATTAATACACATTTTCAATATTTAAACCCCAAGATTCCATGCAGGCTTTCAATTTATAAAATTTGACTTGTGCACTTACACAACGCTTCACAACTGGGAGATTTTCCAAGAAAAATGTTTTCTGATCAAGACGTTTCTTCACCTATCATATGCACATACACAACTAGCTTCTTTGTAACATTAATATCAGTGCTTTAATCTATCAATATGACTAAGAATGATCACCTTTTAAGTTGCTTATTGATATCTGATATTATTACATTTGCAAGGGCCTCCTGAATTTATTCCGCACTCTGCCAAGTCATGTATGTTGCAATCATTTAGAAATTAGGATATTTAATAATTGGTTGGCCACTTTTGGTGCATTGAATTTCTTTTTTGTGGGACATGGTGTCTATTTTGCACAAATTCCATAAGGGCGCGACCTGGTGGAAACACTGGAGATGTAAGATATTTGTCTATGATGAGGACAGAGCAAAGTTCCGTAACATATAGAGTATACTTCCTTGTAATGAGGAAAGTCCCACATATCACTTAAACTTTAAAAATCACAACATGAAAGACCTAGTGAGAGCATGCAGACCAGGCACAAACAGAAGTAGTAACTGCCAAATGAAGGGATCTGGAGCCAATCCCTCTTTCAAGAGGGGAGCACTCTGCTCCGACATCTGTCTTAGTAAGTTGCAGATGTTTTAGAATTTGTAATACTAAAATTGGCCAAAAGATTTGGTTAATTTCTTTCTTCATCTGTGAGGAATGGATTTGTGAGGTAGTGGATGTTCTCCTAATGTATTATGATTGGGTATTGTATCTGAATAAGAAAATAGAGAACCTCAGTAAACTAATAACTCCTTAAAACACAAAATTTAATTTGGTACCTGGGGATTTCGGTTTTGAGCAGTTTCACTGTATACAAATATTACCATGTGTTAAAAATGAACAAATGATTACAAAATTGGAGAAAGGATATGTGAATGACTCTGAGCAAGTAAAAACATGCTGACCTTGCGTTTTGTGATTCCTTCCATGGCATTTATCAGTGAGGCTATACAAGACTGTAATGCCTCCTGGGACAGACCCTGGAAAGTAGTTTTCTGAAAAACAAAGGGAAATAATCAATTTTCAGTTTTCTGAAAAAGAAAGGGAAGTAATCTATGTTCAATCTCACCTGGAAAGTTTTTTCACAGATATATATATATATATATATATATATATATATATATATATATATATATATATATATATATATATATATATAAAATTATAACTTGTCATTTTTTATACTAAGAAAAAATTTATATGTGTTTCAGATAAGTATTAGTTTCAAAGTACAATATTACACGCTGAAATCTAAACCTTTACCAAAATGTTTGGCATGGGCAATATTAAAACCATCATCAAGATTTATCTGTAATGCACCTGCTAATTTAGAGTTTTAAAAAAAAGCCTAGACTAATAAAAGACTTTTATTCCAAGCTACATTCCATATACAAGTCTATTTTAAGTAGATGGAGCTTACATCGCTATCATCTACAGGTTTCCAGGAATCTGGATGATCTACTCTTTATTTAATGAGAAAAAAAACCCCAACATTTTCTCATTCTATCTTAGTAACAAAAATAGTGGTCACTGTCATCATGTACTTTCCTGTTTCTATGAGGAATAAATTAAAGCAACTGTTTTCCACCAATCAATGATATGACAACATTAACAAATGAACAAGAAAAACACAAATCCCTTTGCCAAGAGGAGAACATTTGGAGTAAACAACAATATACACACTGGTATAGATAACTGATGCTAAAGCAATGGGAGTGAAGTTCCTTGAATAGATACATGCCACAACAGCCAACCCAGGCTGGTCTGGACAGAATTCAAACCTGTTCATCACTGGTTATAAGTTTAAGCTCATAATCAAACCACCATGTTGATGGGAAATATTATTGCAATATAATACACTTAATGATGCATCAGTGGAAGTCAAAAATATTTTAATTTATCTAGATGTTAACAGGGCTAAAAATACTGATGGTATAACAAACAAATGGCTGAAAAAGTCATTCATGCACATTAATTAGGTCCCATTAACTTAGTTGTTGTATAGTTGAGTTATTGTCTTTAAGATACATTTACATGCCAGTTTTCATGAGTAGGTATAAGACAGTCCAAGATGTTAAGGGTGTAATGAACAGACAGTTGAAAATACAAACATCACTCAAGCATGAAAGTGAATCACAGTGACCTAGTTTTAGCATGGCTGAGTTACTCTCCTTGAGATGTATCTACTGACCATTTTCATAAATGTAAGTGAAATAATTCAAAGTTACTGAGTGTGTAACAAACAGATAGCTGAAAATGAAAAAGTCACTCAATCATGCAAATTAGGTCACAGTGACCTCATTTTTGTATGGTTGGGTTACTTTTTGTGATTCATACACAAACTAATTCTCATGACCGTAGGTGAAATAGGGGTCAATATGCTGAGTGTAATGAATGGATAGCCGGAAATACAGAAGTCACTCAAGTGTCAAAATTAGGTCTGACAGATCTAGTTTTTGTATGGTTGAGTTACTTTCTTTGAGATGCATCCAGATACCTATTTTCATGTGTAGGTGAAAAAGGGTTCAAGGTATTAGGAGTGTAATGAATGGATAGCTGAAAATATACAAGTCTTTCATTCAAGATAATCAGATCAAAGTAACCAAGTTTGGGTATGACTGAGTTACCATCCTTGAGATGCATCCACATACCAATTATCATCACTGTAGGTTACAAGTCCACAATATTTAGGGCCAAACAAATAAATGAATGAACATATGAATGAACAAAAGAACACACACAAGAATGTCCAATATGCATATCCCCTCCCATCTGTGTTGGCAATGCAGGACTTGATAATTCAACGATAAACCTGATATAAACTAAAATAATTACTCTGAAATACACAGTGTCACATACAACTGGACTGAATAAAGTATTCAATATAAAAGCCATGTGACACATACAGTATATACTTGCATATAAGTTGAGTCCAACTGTAAACAACATAGACCCTGATCTGCCATTGCATAATGCACTGGCAGATCCGGTCTATGTTGTCTGTTCCACTGATTACTCCTAGCAAACTGCAGAGATCCATATCTGCCAGTGCATTATGTGACAGCAGATCAGTGTCTGTGCAATATGCCAGCAGATCTGGGTCTCTTCAGTTTGCAGTTGGACTCAACTTATAGTTGAGTATATAAAGCATATTGGTTCAATTCTGCATTTATACATGATACTAGTATTGTATACAGGTGGTCTGACAATAAAATGATGAAATGAATATATATGGTCTACTTCAAACTGGGTGTAAAAAACAATAAAAAAAAGAACAGCATTTGATTTTAACAGTACTTACATCAATGCACCTGTATAATTTAGACAGGGTGACCAATGTTCGCCTCACAGTAGGGTACCACATTCCATGCAGGTCTGCTGGAGACATAGGCATGGTTGTGGTCAGGTTACTCCCATTCTCTGCAAACAAGGAGAATGCAATGTGTTTTAAAACTTGGCTCTATCAAACAAAGGACACCATTATTTTGAATGCCCCTCAAAAAACCTATTTTTAAAATACTAGCAGAAAAATGTATTGTCCCTTATTTAGCATTTCACATGTTTACAGCAGCTTGTTACAAGTAGAAGAATCTATACTTACCAAAAGGGGGTTACATATTCAAAGTACAGACTGGTTATTCAACATATTTTCTGCTGACTGGTAACTATTTACATATGACTGATTCACAAATCCAATTATTGTGGGCAGTGCCTAATGCAGAATTCTATCTTTAAACAGAAATTTGTCAAAGATAAGACTATATGTTTATGTATTAAATCATGAACTGATGGCTGAACATGAAGATTTTCAACTTGCCCAGAATGAAGATATTTACACAATTGTAAAAAAAATCTGGTTTTCACTATTACAAGTGTTTTTTGTTGCTTGCTCCAAGATACTTCAAAATGGATTTTTCCAGCCATTGCACTTATGTACCTGATGTAGCAGAGACATTTTGCCATCCAGAGCGAGGGTCCTCCACCAAGGGTACAGTTTCCATATCATGTGGGGTCACAGCTCTTACCCCTCCGTCCACTCCTTCCATCCCAGAGGTTTCAGCTGATGTGCTAGGAGCATCAGTCATACCAGATGTTAACCTTGCCACTTCCTGGCTGGTACTAGAGGCATTGGATGGGGTCCTGGAGTGAGTTTTTATCTGGCCCTTCTTGATGTTCTCTGCTATACTCTATAAATACACAAAAGGGGTTCTTGGAATGCTATGTCTTGCATACAAATCATGCTATTATAGTATATCTGTTATACTGAATTTTAAAAACTTTTAAAAGGACTGTGTCTGATTTTGATCAAATTTTCAATACTCTAAAACACTTTATTTTCATGGGTTTCAAATTTCATGGTTTGGGTACAAAATACATTGTGGGTACCTAATTTCGTGGATCTATCATTTACCAAAAAAAAAACTCCAAAACCTCCCAAAAAACCAAACATGCATATGTCTCTGTATAAATGTACTAGTATACCGTCATTAATTTCCATGCAGGTTTAATCCATACTGCTTTAATTAAGTTGAGTAATTAAGTTATTCATTGCTAACATCTGGCGTAAATGCTGAGATCTTAAAGAAAATGCCGACTTCTTTTTCCACACGTCTGAGCTAACGCATTTAATACCACTGTTGTAATCTTTAGTAATATGGTTCTCAGGTGTTCTTAAAGACCACTATCAAAGCATAAAGACAGATAGGTGCTTAGCACAAGGAGTGAAATTCCCAAGAGGCTGGGATGTGACATATACAGAAACTCACTGGAGCAATGAGGATTCCATGATTCAGTTTTTTGACCGAATTATGATACCCTATGTGAACTCTGTACGTGACTTGCTTCTACTTATGGAGTATAATCAAAAGTCGGTAGCAATCTTTGATGTTTTCAAAGTGCATCGCGGAGAAAGGCTGATGTCTCACTTAAAGGAAAATGGGATTATACCAATGTTTGTGCCAGCCACATGCACGGATAAGTTGCAATCCCTAGATTTAACTGTTAACAACTTTTACAAGGAGGAACTAAATCCCAATTTCATGAGTGGTATTCAACACAGGTGATTGATCAGTTAAATGAACTGGACGACAGTGGAGATGTATATTCAAACCAGGTCTCAGTTGACCTGAAATCATCTACTCTTAAGCCAATTCACACAAAGTGGCTTATCTGCACACATAACAAAGTAGCACTTTGGAGAGACCTGACTGAAATACGGTTTGAGAAAGCGGGACTAATCTGCTGATTGTTTTTTTTAGCAGTTAGTTGATATGTGCAGAAATGTATTCATATATGGGAATATTATGTGCTTTGGGAAATAAAGAAGGACACAGACAGTGAGTAAATCTGCTTTTATTACTAAACTGTACATCAGGTAGAGTCACTACAATCTTACACGAGTTTTTATGTTCATGAAATTTGCAACCGAATTAAAATATAATCAATTAGTTTCAGTGCTTCTTGTCATGCATATACTTATCCTATTGTATATTTTACATTCTCAGCACTATAGATAGCTGTGGTATTAAAAGAAAGAAATAGGTGATTTTCTTCCATACCATATGATGGGGGGGGGGGGCATTGGCTTAATTGACATTTTGTTGTGACTTTAAATTTGTGGTCTGCCTCACCCACGAAAATTGGAACCCCATGATTTTAAAGTGCTTCACATTATATTAAACAATGATGGTATATAAAAGAGGATGCTGCCAAATCTCACTTTTAACTGATGTTTTATGTGTACACTTTGAGCATATTCAGAAAAAGACATTTTATTTTCACCCCACAAACAGTTAATTTTAATGCTTGAAAATTAAATTTTTGCCCTTGAGTACCTGTCTTGCCCGTCTCACCTACCTAAGCATTATGGTCAACAATGTAAAGTTTTATGTGCAAGTTTATGAAAGTTAGATATGGGGGATATACTGGCATACAGATATGGGGGATATACTGGCATACAGATGTGGGGGATATACTGGCATACAGGTGCAGGTGATGAAAGTTAGATATGGGGGATATACTGGCATACAGATGTAGGTGAGCCACTGAGTTCCACAAAATACTTGTTTGTTCTGGGCTTCATGACAATTAATTTTTATGTAATATATAATATAATAATGTAGTAATATATAATCAAAAAACATATTTCATGTTTTGAGGTCCTAATTGCATTTATGTATCACAGTAAGCACACATGTATGCAGTCATCACTGGATGGATTTTAGATCAGTTCACTCATTTTCTTATAAAGGGTTGAGGTAATGACTCAAGAAGTAACAAGAAAGTAAGAAGTATGAACCATACCTTAAAAACAAACTGAATGCTTGAAATATTTTGCTTGCTTGTGATGAAAATATCGTCTGTGCAGCAACTTCAGCATGTATCAAGTGACTGATAATATGTTAGAACTGGACCTGACCTTTCTTTTTCCCTCAGCCTTCAAATGCTAAAATCATTCCCATCCAAAGATATGCAAGACACAGTTTCACTATTTTACAGCTGGGAGTCTTCGATCTCTCTCAGCAACAATTACAACTACAAATGATAAAATCCTCCATGATCACACTTTAACCTAATCAATTATATTTGCATATTTTCTTTTTGCTTGGTATTATTTAGACACAAAATTATTTTTTCCCAATTTAAAATTGAAATTTGGTGGACTCTACATAACAATAACAGGAAGAACATTGATTAATTTTATGCACAGTCCACCAAATTTCAGATTTAAGTAACTGATTCCTAGAAAAGGACTCTTAAATATTTCTGTTTAACTAGGGTAAGCTGAAGACTATAACTGAGAGGGCTAGTGGTGTGTGGTGGGGTTTGGGCATGGGGCAAGTGAGGGGGTAAGGGTACAGTTATCTCATTTACATCAGTTTGGGAGCAAGTCTTTTTTGTGAGTTTCTTATTCCTTCTTGAGTTTTTCATGTTCAAACAAAACATATTCTAAATTCATTCCTATTGTCAACAATTTATTATTTTTGTGCTTGCCATGGGACTTTAGAGCACTTTCACACACTGATCCAATGTCATTATCTTTTTGACCAACACAACACATAGCTCTTTGTTTATTGCTTGGCTCCTATTTAGCACTTATGACAGTCATGTTTCAAAATATACTTCCCACTGAAGAGTTCCTGACTAGCATTTCTATCAGCCAAGTGGTCTAAGGCGCTCACCTTTACAGATCACTAACATTACACCTCGGTCAGCGTGGGTTTCAGTCTCGGCTTGGTCAACACGTGTAAGGTGAGAAAGTTTGCCAGTAGCTTTCCAGGATCGGTGGTTATTCCCAGGGTTTTCCTGGTTTCTTCCTCCACCAAATATACTAGCCACTATATATAACCTATCATGTGCTGAAAAATGGTGTTAAACCCACAACAAAAACCCCTAAAAGAATTTATCAGCCTTAACAGCTTGGGCAACACAGCCTCCATTTATCACGAGATGGTTACAATCCCAAACAATGTTGAGTACTAAGGAGCACTAATGAGCACATAAGCATCCTAACTGGAGTATTGGTGAAAATGTAAGTGACCCAACTTGGACATACCATTCCAGGAACTTCAAGATTGATTTAATGGATCTTTATTATTTTCTTAATATTTGATGAATAAAATATTTTCCAATTAAATACATTTGCTTTAAAATCAAAGCACTTTTCAAGGTCTGCTGGATGTTTTCAAGCACTTTTCAAGGACTGTTGGATGTTTTCAAGCATGTTTCCAGTAATATTTGCAGCAAATCTCAAATTTGAGAACTTTTCAAGGAAACCACCTAAATTCAAGCACTTTTCAAGATTGTGTGAACCCTGTCCTATCATATCAGTATATAAACTTTATACCTACAGTAATATTATCCTAAATTTTAGGTTGAATATAGCAGTTTATTTTAAGGATAGGTGACTTGAAAGAATGTTAACACAAAACTTGAACACATGCTTTCTGCTTAAGCAGGCATGACAGAAAATCCTAGCATATCAGCATATAAACTTTTAACCCATTCTTATATTATAACAAAGTTTCAGTTAATGCAGAAAAAAAATATAGAAGATATGTGAGTTTCAAAACTTCAACACAAAACTTCACCATTGTTTATAATGATCAACCTAACTCCCTGCTTCAAAGCAGGTGAGACATGACAGAAACTATTTGCATATCAGCATATAAACATCAGACCCACAGTAACATTATCCTAAAATTTCAGTGGAGTGCAGCCACTGCTGCAGAAGATATATGACTTTAAAAACCTTTAAATGCAAAACTTATCATAGTTTACCATGATGTTAAAGCAGGTGGGACAGGCAAGACAAGAACTCCTTGCATATTATGGCATAAACTTCAGACCAATAGTGATATTATAAGAGTTTCAGTTGAATGCAGCAAATGATGTCAAACAAATGTAACTTTGAAAAACTTTAATGCAGAACTTTAACATTCTTAACACTGATAAACCAAGCAGGTGGGACAAGCAAGACAGGAACTCCTAGCATATCAGTGTAAAAACGATAGACCGACAGTAATATTATCCTTAAGTTTTAGTTGATTGCAACCACTGATGTACAAGATATGACTCTCAAAAACTTAAATGCAAAACTTTTACATTGTACACAATGATGCTTAAGCAGGTGAGACTGGCAAGAAAGGATCTCCAAGCATATTATTACACAAACTTTAGACCTATAGTGACATTATCAGAGTTTCAGCTGAATGCAGCAAATGATGTAGAAGAAACCAATTTTGGGAGTAAAATCTGTTTGTTTGATACAGCTTACCAGATCATAATCTATTAGAAGTACATCCACTACCTCACAAATCCAGCCTTCCCAAGCTTGTTTTTAGCAGCAAAAGTGCAAAAAGTCATCTCCCCACCTACGTGGAAGTCAGAAAAGAGTGATCTCCCCTTGGATAGAGAATTAGCACCAAATTCAATCCCTATTTCAATTACTAGAGCAGATATGCACATGCTGTCATGTTTTAAAATATAACTGGTGGGAGACTGGGAGGGTGTGCCCATATTATGAATGGGTAAGTATAACTGAAGAAAGAATTTTACTCCAAAAATGTGAAGAAATGTGACTTCCAAAAATGTTAAAGCAAAACTATAATGTTGTTCACAATGATGAACCAAGCAAGCGAGACAAGCAGGACAGAAACTTCTAGCATATAAGTGCATAAACATTTGACCCATGGTAATATTATCCTAAAGTTTCAGTTGAATACAGCCACTGATGTAAAAGATATGTGACTTTCATAAACTTTAACACAAAATTTTAACATTGTTCAACACTGCCAAACATGCTGTTGGAAAAGTGATACCCTGTGTCTGGTCTATGTTTTATCAATGTGATAACAAAGGGACAAAATCAGAAACTAACCTCCATCATTTCCAGTTTTTCTGGATATGCCAGGTCACCCTGGGCTGCAGAGTAGTTCAGAATATCACTCTTGATGTAAATGTATGTCCTATACACAAGACGCTCCTGTACATCCATCAACATTTGTCTACATATTGTCTCAAATGCTTTCAGCTCTTGTGCTGGAGGAAGAAGAAAATATAACATTCTGTTTGATGAAACAAACTCAGCTATTTGCATGCCCTTGCAATTAGTATAACAAAAGGCATAGAGTGATACTCATGTATGCTGGCCAGTCTATTTGCTTTTAACATACTGACCCTGAAATGGGTAAATTTACCAAATCTGCATTTTGTGTGCATTCCATTTGCATTCTGTTCGCATTTTATTTTTTGCATGGCATTTGCAATCCATTCTGCGTTTCATTCACATCTGCATTTCATCTATCATCTTGCAGTTTTTTATTTATGGTCTCTGAAATGCATTCAGATTTAGCATTTATCACTTACATCTATTGCATCCTTTCATTTTTGCTCATTTCAAACAAAATGAAAATGCATTTACCAATGTCAGGTTTTCTGTTTTAGAGTGTTATATGGAGAGAACTATAGATTTTGTACCTTGTACTTATTGAAAGTGCTATAGTAAATAGCAAATGCATGAAATGCAATAGATAGCATTGAATTTACAATAAATTAAGATATAACCACAACTGCAATAAATGCAACAAATATAGTTAACTGATTTTATTTCTTGCCTAATTTCCTTTAAATAAAGAGTCTACAGATACAACCACCAGTCATGATCTCATCACATCAATGGCAGTAGTTATCTATGTCTGCTTCAACAAGAACAATGTCATGGCTTGAAAGGGGTGAAAAATTGTCTGTAAAAATCTGATGCTGGAGTTATTATGTGAAAGGGCGTTCGACCATGGAAATTTAGTCAGCATTTGAAAAGAATTAATTTTCAAATCCATTCATGAAATTTGTTTGTGTTTCAGCTTTGATTTATCTTTATTCAATCTGAGTTTTGCATTTGCACTCTCCATTTTCTTAAAAATATATTCATCATTTCATCTGTATTCATTCTGCATCTCATTTCATTTGTATTCATTCTACATTTCATTTGCATTAATTCTATTTTCCATTTTAATTTCACTGCTTTAATTACCCATTTCTGGGTCTGTATCTGTAGATCCATTACAAAATCTTGTGGGCAACAACACTTATAGATTTTGATAAAATGCAGTTAAAGTTTGTAGACAATATGGTCATGACCCACAGATGTGCATACCATTCAGATGTTATGATCTGACCTATTGAACAATCACTATTCACAGAACCATATGTGTCCACTGAGACATCTCTAGTCAGTTAAAAAAAAACGTTTGCTATTGTTCCCTGTATGGGTCAGTTGCCTTGAAAAACCCATAAACAATTTCATTGTCATTGTAGGTAGGCTGGGTCTAGCAGATACAAGGTAATGTTTTCTCTTTGGAATTAAGTGATTCCAGGATATAATAAACCATGTTATTATGAATGAATGCTCAGCATTAATCCTGAAATGAATATGTGCATTCAATATAACAAACATGTTGTGATGCAGGTTAACCCAAAACCTTCTCAAAGCAACAGGACCCAACAGTACCACTAGCACCATTGTCAATTATCAGCATACAGTCATGTACCAAACTCGAATAATTTTTCACATAAAGAGAAACATGACCAAAAAAAAGAAATTCTACAAAATTAACCCCAAAACAAAATGTCAAACAATGTGAATGGTTAGACTGGAGAAATTTAGTAATGATATCAAAATGTATACTTACAGTTATGTTGCACATGTTCCTCTAGCATTTCCAACTTTAAGATGCTGCATAGTTCTGCAAGAGTCTCAAGGTGATTGATATGTATAATCAGAGGACGAAACACATCATACAAATGTGTACACAGCTTCTCGAGCATCTCACTGTAACATATAAATACCAAAATTTGCACAATTCTTTCTTTTCTATTCTCATGCTTTCCAATCAATACATCAGGATAATTAGCATCTTCCTCTTGTTCAAGGAAATTGAAACTCCACCGAACAGAATTTGTTTTAGAGATGATGCTTTCTTGCTATCAAAATGCAATATGTTTCGGTGCAAAGTTTTGCAGAAAATGAAAACCAATTTTTTCTACAAAAATATGTTTCTTTGATAATACTTACCCTATTATAATACCTGATAATCCAGCGCTAAACTTTTAGCTAAGAAAGCTAAAAGCTACCCGCCCACTTAGGTGGCAGTTAAATGGAGTGATCTCCCCTTGATACAGGATTGGCAACACCATCCCATGAATACTTCAGTTACTACTGCATGCTCTCTAGGAAGGATGTAACTGCATGGAGGCTGGAAAGGTACATCCATATTATGATCGGGTAAGTATTATCGAAGAAACATATTTTACTAGAAAAAATTGGTTTCTTCTTCATATATATTAGCTGATCATAATACCTTAGGAGAACAGGTAAAATGTGGAGGGAGTTAAATCTCCTTACCCTGGAGAGGCCATCTCTGGTCCCTCAAGGTATTTGAGGCAGCTTCTAGATAGATAACCCAGGTGAAGCATGGACTCCATATGCCGAGGTGCGGCTTTTATGAAAGGGAAAAATATCCCTCCCACAAATCTGGTGGAAGTCATAAAGCCAAATGACCTGGGATGAAAGATCTCTCACGTAGAAGCTCAAGAAAGTTGACTCTAACTTCCATCCCACAGCTTGTATAATGTCAGCTAGGGAACAGTTTCGCTTGAATGAAATGCTTGTTGCAACTGCCCAAACTTCATGAGCCAAAATGCGAAGCAAGTTCATTTGAACTTCAGTTAACTCTCTATATGTGGTGCAGATAACCCATTTTATCAGGATGAAAGTGCCTGTGCTGATAGGTCATCCTTCCCCTCTTTGAGAGGTAAGAATAGACGGGGTCTCCCTTGACACACCAGCTCAGTTCTTTTCAGGTACCACTTCAGAGCTCACACGGGGTCCTGTAGACGACTTTGAGATGAAGGGCCCAGGATAGAAAGAGGGTTTACCACAAAAGACTAAACCTGTTGTTGGCAAGGACCCATCCCAATGAACTGTAAGTAGTTTGGGTCAAACCAACATGGCATGTATTTCTCGGGCTCTACCTGCCTTTGCTAGAGCAAGTAGGAGGCAGGTTTTATATTTATATGAGAGGTGAACCAATGAAGCTCTCGAGAGTGGTTCAAATGGTGTCTTATTCAGCCAGGTTAGGACCCATGATAGAATCCACTTTGGGCACAGAGCCATCGCCTCTCTTCCATGATGATGCAGCATGTCAGAGATCATGGAACGGTAGCCTTTTATCATAATTGGAGCTAACTGTTTCTCGTCAAAGAGCCAAAGTAGGAAGTTAGCTATCTGAGGTATTGATGCCTTCAGTGGTGAAATGTGTTCATGCTCACACCATTGTGAGAAAATTCTCCATTTTCTCTCATATGCTTTCAAAGTGGAAGGCTTTCTTGCCTGAGCAATTCTCTCCACCACTTGATGAGAGAAATGTTTGTCTTGAGGACTTGTTTAATTTGATACAGACATGCAGATTCAACAACTCTGCATTGGGATGACATTCCTGCCGTCGTGGTTTCTTGAGCAGATGAGGAAATATCTCCATTTTCTTGGGATTTCCGCTGCTGGATTTATTATATCGTTTATTCACTTGAGTGGAGCAATCAGCTTGAGGTGACACTCCAATTTTCTTGCTTTCTGTATCACCTCTGGAATCAGAGGTGTTGGAGGGTAAGTGGATGTGTCAAAATCATTCCAATCTATGGAAAGAGCATAGACTGCCCAGACCTTCAGATCCGGGACTGGTGAAACCAGTGCTTGATCCAAGCAGGCACATATGCAAGTGAATACCGAGGGATGAAGCAACCATTCTGTTTGTATTAGTTGATTCTTCTGGAACAGCAAGTCTGCTAATACATTTAGTCAGCCTGGAATATGACAAACTTGTACCTGTATTTGTCATTGAAGACACCACCTTAGAAAATCCCAAACAAGAATGCAAAGGTCTGGGGACTTGGTTCCCCCTTGTGTTCTGAGATACTGTAGTATCATCAATTTTCGTGGGGGACCAATTTTTGTGGTTTTTGTTGTTGCCCCAAACCACGAATTTAAATACCCAATGAAAAATTAGCCACGTATGATGATGACGGCCCCCCCCCCTCCGCTCATTTTCTTACTGTGTGTCGTTCCGAGAGATTAAGAACCTACTAGTATTTCATAAATCAACGTCAATACTGTAATTTGGAAATAAAATATTAGATTTTACACGTGTTTGTTTTATTTTATACCTTTGAAAAATGAATTATAAAGCATTTTATAGTATTTCAATGCTCACGTGTCGATAAGATATAGCTGTAATTTCCACTCACTGCCTTAAATCGATATGCACGATAAGGATAGAGAGAAACGAGAAAAAGCATAAGATATTCAAACACTAGTAATGTTGAATATGAAAGAAAGAATACTAAAAAATAATAGTATATGAAAATTAAATTAAATACTTATTCACATCGATCCTTCACTCAAGTACAACTGTTGTTGAACAATTTAAATCCTCCTGAAACCACATTTCATTTTATCCATGCATTTTTAATCCAAAAGAACAACAAGCCTGTAAAATACTAGAACTATTGCTTGAAGCACTGTTATTAATGAAACACTACGTATATACACTAATTAAGGCAGAGTATTAAAGCTCACACTTCACTGATTTTCAGACAAAGCCACTGTATCAACATCGTGTCAAACAAGTCTCCGTGTACTCACAAATGCTTGTCAGGTAAATAATCCCCAAATTGCAGAATTAAACATGTCCAGCTTTCTCCAAACCACTGATAATTAGGTCACATCTTTCACTCACTGTCGCATGAGCTGCAATTATCCATTCAGCCCGAATTGGCCTGATTAATGAGGTTCAATCAGTGATCGTCATCAGTAGCATCTTCCTCTATGGCCTCTATGATCTGTTTAGCATACCAGTTGTGAAAGTTTGATTTTAATTATTCTTTGTACTCTTTATTTATTGTCAAGTCTAGTGTGTCACGGAATTGTATCGTTTATATCAATATGTATATGTGGTCAAAAAATGTATTCGGATTTCGTTTCCGACTAGAGCGTTACTCGGGGGTTGTTTATTTTTTCGGCTCTAGTTATTTTGAAATACTGAGCGCGATTCACCCCATGCTGCACGTGCAAATTGCCTGCAGTGAAAACTCACGTACCTAGCTGCTGCGCATATCTGTCACAGCTAGAGTACATATAGAGCGAATTCTCTATAAACAAATTACACTACGACGAGTCTTGTCAGAAAGCTTACCTCTTTACGGGAGCAAAACTTCAGCTGTAGAGGTATGTGAAATTTAAGATTGTATTCTTTATCACTATTCGTTTTATATGACATAATTGTTTCATATATTAGATGTTTTAGAATTTATTCTAAATTCTACAGAGAGTCAATACCTAGGTCATACAACGCCATGATATTAGAAATACTATAGGCTGGTTCAAGTTAGCTATTTGTTGTAACTGAACAGACGGGTATTATTTAATTATACGCAGCATGCATTGAATGATTAATGTAATGTGTAACGAGACGTAATTCATGTGCGCGCATGCGCAACATATATCAATACGAAAGTACTAACCGTGTCATATGTACTACACGGTTTAGTTGTTATACTTTTAGCTGTTCCTTATGTATGGTTTGGTGGTGTGAAGTCACAGAACTCTGTGTGGTTTCGTGTGACGTGTACGCTGTGTCTGGTGACGTTGTTTCGGAAGAGTGTACTGGTTTTCTCGATGCGAGGGACCAAGGCTTCTCGACCAACGGGTCTGTGTTAATGTGAAGGCTCTCGAGGGATCCTTCAACAGGCTGGGAGGTGTGGACCATGCGTGGTGGCTCCTTGACCATGGACTAGAGCGGGTGGAACCGGAGATACATCTTGGTCGTCAAATGGGCGCCACGATAGTTATATTTATTGCGTGTTCCATTTTATTGTTATCTCAATATTGCTATCTGTGCAAAATTACATTCATTCCCATTTCAATATTGCTATATGTGTGATAGATTCATAATTTCATGCATTCCCAATTCATTTTCGTTATATGAACGATATATTCATAAATTCATACATATTCCAATATCGCTTGATGAATTGATAAATTGATGAGTATCATATTGATAAGTGCATAAATCACATGCTTTGGTCACCCTTGGTACTTAATAAGACCTTGTTTATATTGGGGTGTAGATCATATACTCTTATTTGTTGATTGGTGATAGGATGCCATTCACGTTTGTTTAAAATTCCATTCGTTAAATTCATCTTTGATTTTTCTCGTTGAGTTACTTGTTGTTGATAGTTCCATGTTAGGAACTTTATAATTTTCCTTATCTTTTTTGTTATAATGGTGTCAGATTTGTTCATCTTTAAATTGTGTTTATAAATAAACATCTTATTAACGCAGTTGCTTTCGGTGTCTTCACTAATCCAGTCCCCACCCGGCTTCATCCTGCGACATAGTGGTTGAAGTTGGTCTGTACATGAGGCAGGCACAAACAAACGCGTGATTCCACTGTCTTTCAATTTAGTTAGCATCTTCTCACATTGATGGGCTCTAGACACATCAAATATTGCCACTGTCTGCTGATTGCACTGAGCAAAGGGCAACCAGTCATGTGTTTTTTTCCCTTTATGGATAGTGGTTTAAGTTAGAGATCATACAGGTTACTTTAATAACCGACTGACTTAGTGTTGTAGTCTGCGTCCGCTTCCTTTGATGTTGAGCACTCAGACAAAAACATGGTGTAAGTGATTGACCTTGACGTGTGTGTTATTTGTGATCATAGAGGGGGTAGTATTGTTTTAATGTTGTTGGCTGCTTTGGCTTCCATTGATGTTATTCACTTGGACAAAAACACGGTATCAGTACTGAACTTGTCAGGTTTTTTTTTTGTGTATTGTTATAATCATTCAAGTGACCGTCGTTTGCGTCGGCAGAGTTTTATTCTTTTTTATTCTTTATTTTTGGTATTTGTAGAGGCTAAACCACAAAATTAAACACTTAGTAATATGCAAACTTTGACAGGCAAAACCACGAATTTAAGTACCCACGAAAATGTCGTTTTTTTACAAAACCACGAACATTGAGCCCCAGGAAAATAAATGATACTACAGTAATTCACCACAGTGGAGCTGTCATCCAGAATGAGAACGTCCTTTCCATGAAGCTTCTATCGCCGCCAATGAAATGCTTTCAGAATGGCTTTCATCTTGAGGATACTGATAGACAAAAGACAATCCTGAGTGAGCCACACTCCACTGGCATCCTGGAATGATGGAATAAGATGTGCAGTCCTCTGTGCTTACATCCATACAAACCATCATCTCAGGAGGCTGCACTTGCAAGTGAACACCCAACATAAGCCAACTGAGGTTCTTCAATCTTCTGAGATGGAACCTCATATACATGGAGACTGGTATTTGTCAGTCCAAGTCTTGGGCTCCATTGGGATGACAAAATCATTTGTAATGATCTCATAAAACGGCAACCTAGGACAATGAGGTCAGTTGCCACATTGAGAAAACCCAATAGGTGAAGGAATTCTCTGGTGAAAGACTGCCCTGTGTAAGAACGAAGCTGCCACTGAACTGATTTCTGATGCACGTTCCTGAGGGAGACATACCCTGTTTACATGTGTTTTGAACTCCATACCCAAATAGATAACAAACTGAGTTGGTATGATCTTGGATTTTTCCTTGTTGACAAGGAATCGAAGCTTGAGAAGGAGAGGAACAAGAGATATCATGTCTTGTTCCAAAATACAACTAACCATGTGTTTTTGAAGAATGTCACCCAGGTAACTGGATGTCACTGCCATGGAGGTGGTCTTGAAATGGGTCATTACTCTGTCCATAAGCCGTATGAAGACCCAGAGACTGATGCTGGGCCCAAATTGGAGTGCCCTGAACTGGTAAACTGTCTCCCTGAAAGCAAACTGCTGGAAGCTTTGTGAATTGGGACATGTAAATACACATCTTGCAGGTCTACACTGATAGCAAAGTCTCCCTCCTGAACAGCATTTAAAACCCCCTTGGTGTTTCCATTTTTAATAAAATGATTGAGGGAACTTAGGTCTATGACAAGAAGAGTCTCAAATAAACACCCTGGTGATTTTACATTGTGAACAATATCTACCGTCTTCTCTGGAGAAGACTTTTGATTTCTCACTGCAGGACATCTGCCTTGATGAGGTCTTTGTGGATGTCTGTTACTGAACAGACTCTAGACATTGGAAAAGGTGCATTGAATGTGACACTCCAGCCCTCTGAAAACACTTGCTGGATCCATTGATCATCATTGCAAATACTTTCCTATTCAACAGCGAAGAACAGGAGCCTTCACCCCACCAGGACATCTGACAACGTCAGCGTGAAAATGGTGTCATTTCTTGTTAAAGCGAACCTGGCATGGAGAGAAACTAGGGCAAAATAATTGCCTTCTCTCTGCCTCTTGTCCACTTTCATTCTTTAGAACTGTGGCCTTCTACGGGTATAGGATTGGTAGGTCTGTTTCCCTGTCTGCTGTGTCCTATGGGCATCCTTTCTATCCTTTTGTTTATTTCCCTGAAAATCCCTCCTCTGTCTGGGGCTGTGTGTGAGGGAAATGTGTCTCTTTGGTGGCTTGTTTACTTATTTCCTTGACTGGCCATTGAAGAGGAGGTTAGCAGAGAATGGTTGCAATCTTAGCTTGGTTTTGTGGTGGTCTTTCAGAAAGGTGAAGTGGAGAACACTGCATCTCTTTCTGCCAGTTGTAGGTTTGTCACTGCTGTTACAGCATTGGCCAGGGTGCACTGAGCAGCTCGGTTTTTCGAGAAACAGAGTCCCACACATGTCCTGTGGGATTCAAGATGGGAGATAATAAACTGTTTTCTACTTGTTGGAAGATTGCCATCGAGACTAAGTCCAACACAGAACCCCCTGCCATAACATTCTGCATCAACTGTTGTGTGTCATTTAGAGACTTCCAGTCCATGTGTATTGTGTAGGGTTTTGACATCCCCAAGGCTGTAATGTCTCTGTCTATTGCTGGGGTGTCCATGTGAAAACTGGAATGTGGGTCTTACAGAACATCTTACTAAAAGTTGACACTAGGGTCCTGTAACTGTCTGTGTAAGCAACCCAAAATGTCAGCAACTCAACCAGAATGTGGTAGCAGTTTGAATGCTGGTTTATTCTTATTGATTAGTAAGTTAACTGATGCCGGAACTTTAGACCAGGCTGTTGATGGAGCAGGAGGAGAAGAACAAAACTCTTGTGGAGACAAGCGAAAGGCTTCCTCGATTGATGCCCAGAAGGTAGAGTCTTCTCTTGTCATAGTGAGATCTAGCAAAGACAAAGGAGCTAGGGAGTATACTTCATCATCTCTGTGTGAATGTGGCAAAACCGACATCTCCTGTGCAATCTGAGATGCAGCTGGAGAAGATTGTATAAAGGGGCAGTCCATGATGCTTGCATAATGTCTTGATTGGGATACAGTTACTTCCAAATGATCACTAAGTAAGTGCTCACTTTGAGTGGCAAAGGCATAAGAATGAAGTGAATCCACATCCTGTGTACTGGGGCACTGAACTGGGTACAGGGTGCATAAGTGACATGTGGCACTTTGCTGGGAATGCTGATCCATGAGAGTGCCTGCATGATGTGGCATAGGCAAACTGGACAAAGACCTTTGTCTTTTGGCTTAAATGGTAAGATTGACTGTGGTGACGACCTGTTGTTATCAGAGATGTAAGGCAGAGTCCAGTCATGATGGAACAATGCCATTTTATCTTGCTTGACAATGTCCAGTTCTTTATGCTGGGGCAGGTTAAGGGATATTTGATCCACTTAACCGGTCCGTGCTTCTGATGTGTGAGACAGTATGTGAGTTGACTTGATTTAATCCTGATCTCGCTCAAATATAGCCAAAAAAGATTACTGGTCATCGAACCCATGTGGTATCAGGCCTATTGGTTCCACCGAAAAAGGTTTGTCATGTTGAGGTGGTGGGGATGGAGTTGGAGCTGGAGCTGACCGGGATAACTTGGCTTGCTTTGCGGTTGATCAGCGAGTGTGATATCATTCACTGAAGTGACATCAGCATGTATACTAATGTCATCCTCATCCCTCAAAGTGTGCTTCTGCGCATTCCACTTTTGTGCCACCAGTACTGCAGCCCACTGATCTTTGGTCCAAGAGGCGCATATCTGACATGTATTTGTGGAGTGGCAACTGGAGCAAGCTAGACATGTAGAACGGTTGTCATTCCTGTGTTTCCAATGTTTACATAGCTTTCACTCTGTCCTGCCCATGGTCTAAATATGATCTGTAAGACAACAATATAGCAGATAATATATACAGATATAGCTAGGCACGTGTCCTGGTGTCCTGCTTTATGAAATCAGAAACTGGGCATACAGTGCTATGCACTATGTGAAAATTTACCTGTAAAAAGGGCCCACGTGGCAACCTATACAGATAAAAGTATTGAAGTGTTGCTATTAATCCCAATGAAGTGGATGCTATAAAATACATTTTAATATAAAATTACCTGTAGGAAAGGCCAAATAGACTGCCTGTACAGGTAAAGTCACTGAATCATAGTTTTTAATGACTCTGAAATGGACACAATGACTAAAACTATGTACAGAAAACTTACCTGTATGTATCTGACCACAGTGGAAATTATACAGCAATTTACTCTAGTTTTCTATAGCACACACAATACCAGCACATAAAATAAAGCTACACCAATGTGGGAGGACATACTAGCGACCCATGCAGGTACATACAATGGATGCCTATGTGTGAGAGTACAACAAAGTTATAATTCTACAAAAGGCAGAAAACTTTGTTGTCAAAAGAAAGGAGCAAGAAAAAGCTGGAAAATTATTGATGGAGTATACATACCTTCAAAGAGGAAACTCCTCCAACTTGCTTTAAGATAGAATAACTTCCTAAATTCTTGTAGATGGATTGCAAGGCCTCTAATCAGGAGAGAACATGCTACTCTGCATGACTGGAGGTAGTAACTGAAGTATTCACAAGATCTGGCACCAATCCCTGTATCAAGGGCAGATCATTCTTTGTAACTGCCACCTATGTGGACAGGTAACTTTTACCTGTCTTAGCTAAAAGTTTAGTCTGGGAGGGCTGGATTTGTGAGGAAGTAGTAGTTCTCCTAAGATATTAAGATCAGGTAACGTAGTTTAAGAAAAAACATGTGCTTACAATGTGTCAATGATGTCATGTGAATGACATCATATTTCATGGATGAACCTATCTTGGAAAGTAAAATTACAAGAAATTATTATAACCTCCATCCCACTGTCCCTATCTCCATTTATCTATCATACTTTCCTTTCTGACTGGAATTGCATAAACAACAAAAGAAGTATACAAAATACTTGCAATCAAAGGGATTAGGCAAAAGAATGGTATTATTTTGGGCTTGATCTCCAACGGTCTTAAAGAGGGATCAATATGTCCGATGTCATAAAATTTAAGTTATAGGTACAATTTTTAATGTGTACCAACAGAAACATGTTTTGCCAACCTGATGGAAAGACAAAAAGATGTTGGACTGGTTCAAGACTAAATCTGAAATGCTGAATTTCCAACAAAAATATGTAACAATTCTGAAAATTATAAAATGGCTGCAATCTTTGTAGACATTTACTTACTCAAGAACAGGAGTTGATCTAGAAAAGAAGTTAAGGTACAGCTGGTATTCATCTTCACAAACATGAACCATGAAGGCACACCCACTTCTCATCTGTAACAAATAAATTACTAAAAGGATTTTAGGAATTTTAAATTGTGATGGGAATGATGCCATCATTTTGGGGGAAAACTGATCTTTTGGGAGTAAAATTCTCAGTAGCAAAGTGATAAAAGTCGATAATTTGCATAAATTTGAAACAACTTATACCGGAATGGAGTCCATTTATACTAGATCAATGGCCTATATTAGGCCTTGGAAACCCCAAGAAGAGTTCACTTGTAAACCCCCACTCCCCAAACACCAGTCTTCATATTCTACAAGTCATGTACCAACAATAGGATATAGAGATCATTTGGTCATGCACAACTGAAGGTTGTCTTAAAAATAAACAAGACACTGCAAATAATACTGAAAATAGTAATCCCCACCAGGGTTTGTAGATGTGTGCTAAAAATGGATTTTAAAAATCTCCCCTGAGTTTGTAGACATGTGCTGAAAATGGATTTTAAAAATCACCCAGGGTTTGTAGACGTGTGTTAAAAATGGATTTTAAAAATTCACCCAGGGTTCGTAGACATGTGCTAAAAATGGAATTTAAAAACATTCCAAAATATTTATTCTTCTTCTGGCATCTCCAGCAATACTGTTGCATAAGAAATGATCGGAGATGGCCACTAATATTTCTTTTGTTCAAATGTAATATGTTTAATGACATACTGGTAAGTAATTATAAATACAAAAATCACTATCTGAAAATAATTCTAAACAATGTCAACAAGGATATTCACTATTTACTGACAGTATGCCGATTTTAGTGTTCAAATCATTTGATTTATTTACATTATTTTCCATTTCCTTCCTTCTTACTAGACCATAGTCATACCCTTACAGTTTGTAATGTATCTTTATCACAAGTTGTAGTAATCTTGTTCTGACACTATTACTTCCAATATAGAACTGATTTAGAATTGAATTCATAAGCTAACCAAGCATTCAGAACAGTGCAATATACCAAAATCTCAAAAATAAGATGGGTGCAGCAGTGGCAAAGTTGGTATAGCATCATACTTGTAATCCAAGAGTTGCGGGTTCTATACCCACCCAGGCCAGCCCAGGTAGGCTGCCTCAGTGTGTCCTTGGGAAAGGCACTTAGATCCCATTGCCTTGGCACGATATAGCCATTAATGTGTTTAAAATGCCCTTAAAACCAACAAAAACACAACAAATAAAAAAAACTCTTTTATATTTTGTTAATATTTCAGAGGCCTATTTACAGAATCATCTTTTCAAGGGCATTGTATTTTCAAGTGCCATTTGGCAGTATTGTATTTTGAGTTGTCTCCCTTCTCCATTTTGCTGAAAACAGCATATTTTTACATTGTAAACAATACCTAGGCAGTAAAAGGTAGTCAGGCTGAGGTCACCCTGTAGCCTATTTATCCAAATCTGTGTGGTTATTTATACATGAAGCAAGCTTGTTTTGTGATTTTATTTCCTTTCATAATTTTGGGAATATTTTTAAATTTTAATAAATTTCATGTAATTTCAGATCCTTTTTTTGTCTTCGCCATATGCACAATAAATGGAATCACATACCAGTATATAAGGAATAAATGCCTGAAAATTGGAATTAAAAATTGGACATCTTGTCTAATTCGTCTTATTTCAAGGCATTTTCAACTTTAAGACCATCATATATAAATGTTTATGGGTATGCTTTTACCAGTTGCATACAAAACTTGGACACTGTACTCAAAAACAAGCCTTACCAGTGAGCAGTGGTCCCGGACATGTTTGGCAGCCAAGTCTGCTATAGTGGATGCAATGCTGGCACCCAGAAGCAGCTCTCGCTGTGCAAAGTAACACTGATGACAGTCTGACAGGATCTGCTGGTAACTGTGTAGAGAAGATAATACAACACTCATTTATTCTCACTGATTAGCTTTAACATTGGTATTTTCACTGACAAAGAAACAAAAACTGGTTCCACTTTAAAAAACTTTAAATGGACAATCTGCCCTAAGATATGATATGTACTAAAATGATAGAGTTTATAATATTTATTACATCTGTAAAATTTTAGTGCCATTGGCCCAGCAGTTTAGAAAAGTTCAGTCCTTAATTTCTCCATTTTTCTGACAAAGGAAGTCACCATTTTCTTGTAAAGAGTGCAGCATTAGTGGTTTAACCAACACTTCTGGTACAAGCCATGTTAGCTCTGTCAGATCCATTCAACTTAACCCCATCATTGTATGTTTTAACTCTGTCAGGTCTACTGAACTCAACCTGATCAACATGTGTGTGTGTGTGATAGAGAGAGAGCACATGTAGCAATAACAAGATTTTCAAGATGGCTGCTGTGGTGGCCAAATTGGATATCAGATTGGCACCATTTTCATTTAAGACCAACTGGGCATCATATGAAGTTTTCTGGTGAAAACCCCCATGCTCAAACCTCTGAGAACAAGATTTTTAAGATGGCTGCCATGGTGGTCATTTTGGATGACAGATCGGCACCACTTTTATTTAGGACCAGCTAGCCATCATAAGAAGTCTTTTAGTGAAAAAACTCTATGTTGATACGACCTTCCATTCAGGAGGAGTAGCTATAACAAGATTTTCAAGATGGCCACTGTGGTGGCCATATTGGACATCAGATCGACACCATTTTCATTTAGTACCAAGCAGACATCATAAGAAGTCTCTTAGTGAAAACCCCAAGTTGATATGACCATCCATGCAGGAGGAATAGCATTTTTTTTTAAATTTCAAGATGACGGCCGTACTGGATGTCAAATCAGCACCATTTTTATTTAGGATCAACCAGACATCATAAGAAGTCTTTCAGTGAAGATCCCATGTTGATATGACCATCCAGTCAGGAGGAGTACCCATAACAAGATTTTTAAGATGGCCACTGTGGTGGCCATATTGGATGTCCGAGCAGCACCATTTTCATTTAGGACCAACTAGAACATGGGATGAATGTGTGTGTAAAGTTTAAAGGCAATCCTCCAAGTAGTTTAGAAGGAGTAGCAATAACAAACTTGTGCAATTGGACAGATGGACGATGGACAACAAACCGATGGACAACAGACCATTCCATAAGCTCTTCTGGTCTATGACCAGTCGAGCTAAAAATGATGAGATGGTAGTTGAAATGCAAACATGAATGGAATGTAAATGAAATGCAGAATTAATGCAATGAAATACAGAATTGGTAACACAAACCCATTTCAGAGTCTGTACATGTCTCAGCATGCTAACACAATGGAGACAATAATTATGACTGAAATTTAAAGCTTGTCCCTATTTCTAGGTCTTAAACTTCTCCTGATTTTTTGCTAAGTAATGACTTCACTTATGAAAAGAATGCTAAGCTCCTATGATGACCTACTCTAAGCATTACATTTTCTACATCTTGTTATCTAATAACTCAGGCTAGATATAATTATAAACAGCAAGAATGATGTTGTGAATTGTTAGGGTTTAGCAAGGTAACTATCGAGTACTAGCAGGTGTCACTAAAATGTTTCAACCTTATGTGTGGACAATGAAACCAATCTCATGTGTGGACAATGAAACCAATCTCATGTGTACAGTGAAACCAATCTCATGTGTGGACAATGAAACCAATCTCATGTGTGTACAATGAAACCAATCTGATGTGTGGACAATGAAACCAATCTCATGTGTGGACAATGAAACCAATCTCATGTGTGTACAATGAAACCAATCTCATGCATGTGAAGTGAAACCAATCTCATATGTACAGTGAAACCAATCTCATGCATGTGCAGTGAAACCAATCTCATGTGTACAGTGAAACCAATCTCATGTGTACAGTGAAACCAATCTCATGTGTGGACAATGAAACCAATCTCATGTGTACAGTGAAACCAATCTCATGTGTACAGTGAAACCAATCTCATGTGTGTACAATGAAACCAATCTCATGTGTACAGCGAAACCAATCTCATGTGTACTGTGAAACCAATCTCATGTGTACAGTGAAACCAATCTAATGCATGTGCAGTGAAACCAATCTCATGTGTACAGTGAAACCAATCTCATGCATGGTTCATACAGGTAAAATATGACAAAATTCAAGGACTTTTCAAGCACTTTTCAAGGACTTTATTTTGAGTTTCAAGGAGTCTTATATCTGAACTCGCCATTGATATCTAATTTTGGAACAACCTTCAGACTGACTTGTCACTCATGGAACTGCATTTTCCTCTACCAATAAAGTTTACTAACATAGGTGCAATAAACAAAATGTCAAACTAACATTTGCTGATGTTGACTGTGTGGTTGAAGCTGCATCAGATGGGGGTGGGGATAGCATCAATCCCACCATTAATTTATTCTAATGTGACTCTATCTTAGACATAATGTCAGTATCTCTGGCACATGTCTTGATTTTGTCTGTTTTTATTCCAAAACAATCCAAACTCATTGCTGGCACTGATGCTTCAATTTTCTGGTGTTTTGCACTGTGTGATTTAAGGGCACTCTCACCCATAGCCCCAATGTCTGTAACTTTGTTGCACACACAACACAAAGCTTTATGTCTTATAGCAGCCTCTCCATTCACAATTAAAAACACACTTCCCCGGCAGCATTTTCATGTAGAAATCAGTCACCTTTCTGTTCCATCATATGCTTTTCTTCAAAACAAAGCCACAAGATGCGAGGTAAGAAAGAGAAAGCCGCCATATTGCCATTCCCACAATGCTGCTAAACGGAAATATTGAGTAATCTCCCTTTCCTTAGTTACCGACCAAGCCACAGAAAGTAAAAAGCATATAGACGATTGGACATTTTCTGCAATTTTTGCACCTAGGTTTCTTTTTTAAAAAAATTTTTGCCTTTTATTTTCTTAGAAATGCAAGCACTTTTTATGGATTTTTGCTCATTTTCAATAACTTTTTCCCACTGACATTAAAAATAAGCACTTTTCAAGAGGATTTTCAAAAAACAAACACTTTTCATCCAGCAGTTGAAAATTCAAGTACTTTTCAAATCTGTGCGAACCCTGTCATGTGTACAGTGAAACCAATCTCATGTGTGTACAATGAAACCACTCTCATGTGTACAGTGAAACCAATCTCATGTGTACAGTGAAACCAATCTCATGTGTACAGTGAAACCAATCTCATGTGTACAGTGAAACCAATCTCATGTGTGTACAATGAAACCAATCTCATGTGTACAGTGAAACCAATCCCATGTGTACAGTGAAACTAATCTCATGTGTACAGTGAAACTAATCTCATGTGTACAGTGAAACCAATCTCATGTGTACAGTGAAACCAACCTCATGCATACAGTGAGACCAATCTCATGTGTGGACAATGAAACCAATCTCATGTGTGGACAATGAAACCAATCTCATGTGTGGACAATGAAACCAATCTCATGCATGTGCAGTGAAACCAATCTCATGTGTGGACAATGAAACCAATCTCATGTGTGGACAATGAAACCAATCTCACGAGCGTACAGTGAAACCAATCTCATGTGTCGGCAATGAAACCAATCTCATGTGTGTACAATGAAACCAATCTCATGCATGTGCAGTGAAACCAATCTCACGTGTGGACAATGAAACCAATCTCATGTGTGTACAATGAAACCAATCTCATGCATGTGCAGTGAAACCAATCTCATGCGTGTGCAGTGAAACCAATCTCATGCGTGTGCAGTGAAACCAATCTCATGCGTGTGCAGTGAAACCAATCTCATGCATGTGCAGTGAATCCAATCTCATGCGTGTGCAGTGAAACCAATCTCATGCATGTGCAGTGAAACCAATCTCATGCATGTGCAGTGAAACCAATCTCATGCGTGTGCAGTGAAACCAATCTCGTGTGTGCAGTGAAACCAATCTCATGTGTACAGTGAAACCAATCTCATGTGTGTGCAGTGAAACCAATCTCATGTGTGGACAATGAAACCAATCTCATGTGTGTACAATGAAACCAATCTCATGCATGTGCAGTGAAACCAATCTCATGCGTGTGCAGTGAAACCAATCTCATGTGTGTGCAGTGAAACCAATCTCATGCATGTGCAGTGAAACCAATCTCATGCGTGTGCAGTGAAACCAATCTCATGCATGTGCAGTGAAACCAATCTCATGCGTGTGCAGTGAAACCAATCTCGTGTGTGCAGTGAAACCAATCTCATGTGTACAGTGAAACCAATCTCATGTGTGTAGTGAAACCAATTTCATGTGTGTGCAGTGAAACCAATCTCATGCATGTGCAGTGAAACCAATCTCATGTGTGTGCAGTGAAACCAATCTCATGTGTGTGCAGTGAAACCAATTCTCATGCATGTGCTGTGAAACCAATCTCATGTGTGTGCAGTGAAACCAATCTTGTGTGTACAGTGAAACCAATCTCATCTATGTACAAGGAAACAAATCTCATACAACCACTTATAGGGTGAAACAAATTTGCTTTTTAACAAGGTACCCATTAATGGTAGGTTTAAAAAACACAGGAGGAAAAGTGGTTTGATATGAGAAGCAGCTATTGAAGGAAGGTAACTGATTTTGACGACCGGACTGTCTATTACATGTATATTCAGAGTAAACACTTTTTCAGATGACATACTCTGGACTCTTGTCCACTCTCTGTTCCAACTGTTCCATAAGTGCTTTGACTCTTGGTGCATTGGCTCGAAACTTGCCATAAAACAATGTAAAGGCATTGTCTCCAGCTCCCTGGGAGTCCTGAAGATAAAAAAGTAGCATTAATTAAAAAAAGTAGCATTGATTGAGAGAAATCTCAAATGACAATGTTTTATCATCCGACTCTGTAATGTTTTACTAATACAACATCCAACTTAAAAGCTGAAATGAAGACATTTTTTCTCTGCAAGAATGGCCATTATTCATAGAGTTAACTACTAAAATTTAAGAAGAATGGCCATTAGTCATAGAGTTAACTACTACAATTTACAGGAATGGCCAATAGTCATTAGTTAACTACTAAAATTTACAAGGATGAAAAAATATAATAATTATGATACATAATGCAATAATTTGCTTATTCTGTGCAAATGTTTTTTCACAGGGTCAGAATCTTCAGACAATACAGAAGATTAATAAATACCTATCTCATGTGCAAGTCTACTTTTCATGTCATTAATAAGGAAAATAATCTCTTTCAATGAATGGAATATCCCCTCTCTAAACTTATTTACCTTCTGTCTGGAATTTTCATTAATATAATTTTCATGAATGTCCTAGCATGGCAAAGATGGACAAAGTTTGGACCAATAGAATAAACTGCATGAACTGAATAAATCTTGGTAACTGTTACATGAAAACAAGTTTCCACTGAACCCAGTGCCACATCTGCATCCAAGTGTCCTTTATATCTGACTTACGAAAAATTTAACAGAAGACTTTAATGCAAAACTTGACCATTGTTGACACCATGGGCACTGTCCCAGCTACAAAAGCGATACCTATGTGTCAACATACTTATGCAGGTGAGCTAGCTACAAAAGCGATACCTATGTGTCACCATACTTATGCAGGTGAGCTAGCTACAAAAGCGATACCTATGTGTCACCATACTTATGCAGGTGAGACAAAAATGAACATGCCAGGACTAATTCACCCAAATTGAAAACTGATGAGAATTTGAAAATGCTCCAAAAAATTCTCAACACATAGTAAAACATGTGTAATTTTGCATTAACATGGAAAATTGTTAAGGCTGGATTGGGCACAGAAGGCATGGTTCATACAGATATTTCATATCAGGAAATTCCAACTCTTTTCAAAGCCTTCTAAGGACAAAATAATTAATTTTTCAAGCACTACAATTAACTGCATATAAACTTAGGAAGAATGTTGATTATGGTGTATCATGTCCAATGAATTTCTCAATAAAGTATTTCATTTTTAAGCAAGAACTCCACAATATGTTCTTTTAAACTAGTTGTAGGTGAAGATACTGTAGCTCAAGGGGTTTTCATACTTTCATACCTTAAGTGTAAGCCCTCCACAAACATTTGTCATGGTACATGGTCTAGAATTAAACTTATTATGCAAAAACCATTTTACTTTTTCTGTCACATGTGAGCTTGACCTTTGACTTTTGGACCCAACTAAGTTTGGTTTGTTTTGAAATTCAAGCATTATTCAAGGACTACTGAGCATTTCAAGCACTTTTCCTGTACTTTTTGGGGTCAACCTCAAATTCAAGTTTCAAGGTAACCACCAAACTTCAAGCACTTTTCAAGGTTGTATGAACTCTGGTGGGTCCCATCTAATGTAAGGAAAGTAAGATATTGTCTTGAATTTTTCATACCTTCCAATGTTTTTTTACACTGTTTGATGAAGGTACATGGTTGATCACTGACAATTCTGTGCAGAAACCATTTTCCTTCTTTCAGCCAGTGACCTTGACCTTTAATCCCCAAATCAATAGGCTTCTTTCATGCTTCAACTGCAAGCCATTCACAAAGTTTGGTAAACTGTAGATTGCGAAGAACTCTAGTTATTGTGCAGAAACCATTTTTCTTCTTTCAGTAACAGTGAACTTGACCTTTGATTTTAGAGTTCTTCCTTACCCCAATTGCAAGCTATCCACAAGTTTTGTAACTGTAACTGGTGTAGAACTCAAGTTATTGTGTATAAAAAAAAATTGGTAACAGACACGCAGATAACATCAGAACATAATATGCTCTGCTTTATGGTAGCATATACAAATTATATCAGGCTAATATACAACTAAACTGATCTTGTAAAATTTGCCCTGACTAAATTTACAATTATTTACCTTTAAGGTGTGAATTGGCATGGTTTGTTTTTGCTATTAATTTACTTTAGTCAGCACTCACAGCACTGTCTAGCATCCCCATATTTTGAGTGCCTCATTTTCATTACACTATTAAAAAAATTCACCCCAGGATCTGGATTGGTTTTTCACTGCAAAGCAATTAAAGCCAAGTGGACCAGATGACACAGGCAATGAGCTGGAATACTTAGGGTAAGATCTAATGTAAGTAAAGTACTACTAAAATGGATTCAATTTTGTAATCAAATTGGTAAGGACCCTAAATACCAAGGAGCTAGATCAGGTAGGTTGTTTCTATAATACAGGGCTAGTCCACAGTCTGCTGTGTGCAAACATTTGCCAGAACATGAGGAAAGAGTTTGAGTCTAAGGGTTGAAAATCTTTTACATGTGCTTTGTCAAACATTTGCACACAGCAAACCAAAGAAACCATGTATATTATACACTTGTTATTCTTACATCATCATTTAATAAGCACATAAATTATGTACCAAATACCTACAAAAAATGATATTTTAAATATGAAAGAGCCCTATACCAGGCAGCATATGAAAATCAAATGTTTGAGTACAGTTGACATCATTAAAGTACATTGAAACACACTGAAACACATTGAAACATATTGAAACACATTGAAACATATTGAAACACATACATCCCAATGATGTAGATAGTCCTACCTTCCTAGGTTGAATCTGTTGTGTTGCATTTTGTAGGATGTTGACAACATGAGATTTTATCAAGTTGAGAGCTCGTGATAGGCACTGTTTAAATCTGGCCAGATAGACGTCTGATTCTTTATACCTTGGCTGTAAGAAAACAAGAGATAGATGCAAGTAAAGCCAAAAGAAGAACAAAAATAATACCACGAAGAATGCGACTCACTAAATGGTGTACATGATCTTTCTTAGAGCTGTTCCATTGAAACACATACATCAGATTGGGGACGGCAGTTTAAAAAAATATGTGCCAGGCTGGTTGAGTCCAAAATTACTTCTGCCTCTGGTTGTTTATTCTATAAAATCGCTTCTATCAGTGATTGAAATTAACTGGATGGAGAGGTCTGCCTAAACATGCAAGCCAAACATGTTCTAAAACTTCCACTTTAGAAATCCCGTCATCAAATGCAAATTTACTGTGCTGCATTGCAGTTAAAGAGTGAACAGTCTATCACTTTGATTGGATGTATGTGCAGTGAAACCAATCTCAGCCAGCTATAAATTGATTGGGGCAAACATAGAACATGATGTCAGAATAGCAGCCTGGTCCCCAGCCCATACGCAGTTACTGTGTTACTTCACTTAAATTAGCCAAATAATGACAGGTGACCAGTCTATAATGGATGCAAATAAATCATACACAAAGAGTTAAATTTAATATCAAAGCTTTCTTCTCATGTCAAAAAGGGAATCTGTAACAGATTTGGTCATAAATCTGTTTACAAAAAATAACTGATGTCTACATTGATTTAAGTCTCACAAGAGTTGAGCTTGCCTCATTCAGATAATCTCAGATACAAGAAGCGCTGCAAAAATGACTGAGATTAGCCAGTTAGTGACTGCAATTGTGGAGCCCAGGCTCCTCACAGTACATACCCTTCCAGAAAGATTGTTAGATTTTTTCAAGCTTGATATATAGAAATGAGAAATGACCGTTTAACAAGTCAGCATCTTTGTTGTCTGCATTTTTGATCCCTCCAGCATAATGAAACAGTCCCACACACAGTTTTATCCACAAAGACTTTTGCAGTGTATGCAAGTATCTAATCATTGACGGGGGGTGTTTTTTTTATTCAACTTCACTTCAATATTATACTTGGTAAAGTTCTGTTTGACAGATATCAACAACTGAGGCAAAACATTGTGCCTGCATGAAGGGTGGAAAATATTTGTCAAAATAATGTACATACACTGTACAAATAATTTAATTATGGTATCAACACTGTACAAATAATTTCATTATGGTATCAACACTGTACAAATAATTTCATTATAATATCTTTCAGGGAGGGGGATTTTTTTTGGAGCCATATATGTTTATTTCTTTTACCTCAAAATAATTAATTTTTTTAAACTATAAATCAGAGCAAGAATATTTTTTTCAAAGTATCTGACAGCCAGATATTATTTTTTAAAAAAATGACAGGTCCTCCCCCCCCCCTCCAAAAATTAAATGGTCAGTCCCTTCAATGGTATGTGCTGCATAGAAGATTTAAAGATATCCAGGCTGGGAGCTATCACTGCACTTTCAGGACATTGGTTCCAGTGAGGAACTGTCTGGTGAAATGAATGAATGCTGGTAAACGTTAACCCAGCACTGGTACATCATGCACTTCTGTGATGAGTCGCTGTATCTTGCAGATCTTAAAGATGCTGGGGTTGGATTGTAGATGCACCGTACAGCTACTAAGATATTGAAAACTTGATATAATAGGGTCACATCTGCATAGATGCACCATTGTTGTAACGATTGCTGCTGCAATTTATTAATCATGGTGAAAGCTCTGTTAAGGTGGTACATGTTGTATGGCTTTCTTAGTACAAAATGGGCTGCATTCCTTTGGATCTGTTCCATCTGCTTGATCTGGGTCTTTTGTTGAGGATTCCAGATGATGGATGGATATTCCAGCTTTGACTGTACTCATCTTAAGTAGAGCATCTCTTTTACTTTGGATGGACAATTCCTCAAATTACATTTAAAAAAATCGAAGCACACTTGAAGCTTGTTTGGTGGTGAGGTTAGGTTGTACTTCAGGTTGTCACACAGTTCTACTCCAAGGTATGGATGGTGCTGTGCAACATCAAGAACTTGGTCTTTATTGGTGTAGGTAAACTGCTGCTTGGATGTTTTACTAGAGACCCGCATGATATCACATTTCTATATGTTTACATCTGCCATGTGTGACTCCATTTAACCTATGTGTCAAGATCTTTCTACACAAATAGGTGATCACTTAAGTTGTTGATCTGCTGGTATACTACCCAGTTATCAACAAAGAGACGAGCAGTTTTTGATTTTTAAACTAGGCCTCATGCTCCCTCCTGGATGTCAAAAGAGGCGACTAATGGAGGAAACTTTTTCGCCAAGGGATGAGTCAACTGATGTTCCAGCTTAAAGAGTCCAGTTTATATTGGGAATTTCACTTTGTATTTTAAGGATTGCATCCTTTTTGCCTTTATCTTTGTTTTGTATCTTTTGGGGGATACATAAACTTGTTTGGCACTGTATAGCCAAGATTGTGCTGATGTGCCATTATGGAATGATTTTTGATGTGCCATTGTTGTGTGTGGTACTCTGAAATGAAGATATTAAATTATATGCCGCTTTGAGTTTGCAAACTCACCTACCCACTCCAAAAAAACCTGACACAAAACAAACTTAAAGTTATTAAGTCGAACACCTCCTCACTGTAAGACAGGTACTATAGCCATGGATCCTACTGCATAATTTAGTGTAATATTACTTATGATGTAAGTCAGTAAAAGGTGAGCTTACCTATAAGCAGGGACCATGCTGGACTCAATTTTTATGCTAAAGTGCTCTCTTCCCTGCCAGTAAAGGGCAAAGTGGTTGGAAAATAGGGAGAAGTGACTGTTAAGAGGTCAAAATTTACAATGTTTAAAAGAGTCACTTAAAACAGATCTTTTTACTAATCATTTGAGCCATATGATATACAACAAATCCTAACTGAAGTTTATGAAAAGTTAATTTTATTTACTTGTTTGCATCAGCAAAATTGCTGTAGGACTGTTTTTGCTAAAGATGTTAAACAACAGATATCACGGCACAAGTCAACTGTTCCTCCTTTTATGGGATGAAATATAAAAAAACTTCTTTATCATTACTAGCAATCTGCCTATAAACCTCCACAGAGTAATAAGATGCTTATGATTGGGCTATAAATGCATGGAATTTCACTCAGTTCTTCATACGTCATGTGTGAATTTTCAGCATGAATGTCGTATATTGAAATGTAATTGCAGGCATAAATAATCCTTCAATTGACACAAAAGCTGATAAAAAAATCATGAAAATTACTATACTTAGACTGTTTTACAGTGCGCACTGAACAGGAAAAAATACATGAGTTGATAATGCACACTATTTTGCCTGATTTGCCCCCAATTGTGGTCCCTGTATATAACTACCCTTTTATGGCTCATATGAACAGCAACATAGTGAATGATTAGTGTAATATTTAGGACACAGGAGTGGCTGTCAATGCTAACTAATGTAGTATTTAGGACATAAGAGTGACTGTCAATGCTAATTAGTGTAGTATTTAAGACAGAAGAGTGGCTGTCACAGCTAATTAGTGTAGTATTGAGGACAGAAGAGTGGCTGTCAATGCCAATTAGTGTAGTATTTAGGACATAAGAGTGGTTGTCACTGCTAATTAGTGTTGTATTTAGGACATAAGAGTGGCTGTCAATGTTAATTAGTGTTGTATTTAAGACATAAGAGTGGCTATAAGTGCTAATTAGTATAGTACGTAGGACATAAAGAGTGGCTGTCAATGCTAATTAGTATAGTACGTAGGACATAAAAGTGGCTGTGAGTGCTAATTAGTATAGTATGTAGGACATAAGAGTGGCTGTCAATGCTAATTAGCACTCAGAAGAAAAAATAGATGTAAAGAAACGAGGAAAGAAACAGTAAATTCAGACTGAAACAGTTATTTGTAACAATCTTCTTTGCATGTCATGGTGTTGCAATATGACATGTCTACACCTTGGCATGTTAAAACCAAGTATTTAATAGCAGCAGGTTAAAACTTAGTATTTATTGGCAGCATGTTAAAACCTAGTATTTAATGGCAGCATGTTAAAACCTAGTATTTAATGGCAGCATATTAAAACTTAGTATTTAATGGCAGCATGTTAAAACCTAGTATTTAATGGCAGTATGTTAAAACCTAGTATTTAATGGCAGCATGTTAAAACCTAGTATTTAATGGCAGCATGTTAAAACCTAGTATTTAATGGCAGCATGTTAAAACCTAGTATTTATTGGCAGCACTAGCCTTCATACAAGTTTACAACCACTCAAAATGCTCCACAAAGCTTAACATTGCCACTGACATCCACAGTAGTAAAAGATAGGAGCAAGTTGTAATGGATGTAAAGACTTATCTTCATATCAAATGAAATTCCCTATTATCATGTTGACCAGAAATAGCTTCTCGATCTGGTAGTCAGGTGTACATGCAGTGCTCAAAGAAACAAATTTTCAGACACAGGCCCAGGGCTGGTGACTTTAAAATAATCAAAAGCCCTGACTCAAATTCCACAAGCCCAGACTCCAGGTCCATATGTCCAAAAGGGACCTATTTTTTTACTATTATTTGTCACGCAACATTGCAATTTCTGTACTTTAAATATGAAAAGAAATAAACAAAATCACACTGTTTGGTCGTTCTCCTTTTTACCTGACCTCCGCCAAAGAATGGCAGATTTTTAACTAAAGACTCAAAAGCCATCATGGACCACCTTTGATCCCTTTATTACTTATAACACCTCAAAAAACATCCCGCATTAGGCCCAAACTCTCCAGATGACAATAATAAGGTAATCAATTAACGGTTTGTTGTGTACACATGTTAGCCTTAATCCGATTACACAGTCACCCATCAATGCACAGTTCAGAACGACTACTGGACCAGTTCTGGTCCCCAGTAGACAGGTTCTGGCTGGTTTATGTAATGCATGGATAGAACCCATAAAAATACCATTTTTTTGTGTTTTTCTTCCTCAAGTTTTTTTTTCTTCTACATCTGTTTTCAAAAGCAGTAGATTTCAACTATAAAACGGTATGTGTGGTAGACGGACATACAAACTTTATTTTTGTCCTACTGCCAGTAGAATCACATGTATGTTAAAGCTAAGTGAACACTAATTATAGTTAACACAGGCAATCTGTTCCCATTAATAGGTCACATGAATCGCTTTGTAACTAAAGTTTACAGCTTGCGATAGAAGTACGGTAAGTAGACGATCTTCATAAGGGTAAGGGGCATACATGGGGATAAATATTAATAATTTACTAGCCTTCTGACGACTTCAAAATAAAATTCAGCATTTCATCAACATGATCAAAGTTTTCTCAGGCCAATTATTATAGATTGTTTTTTTTCGACAAGCCCGATGGGCACTTCACTTAGAATACAGGAGGGGCCCGATCTGAAATTAGAGGGCTATCAGATTTTTTAGCACTGACATGTGTATGTCATTTCGGAACACTGACATGTGAAGTGTGCACAAATAAGGCGAGACTGACCAGCTGATTTATTGGCTATCTAGTGCCAAGTCAATGGGGGTAAGGTGCCCTGCCTTCTTAAACTATGTCTATCATAGCTAGTCATACAGAAATGGACATTTGATTTATAACTAATCTTCAAATCCATATCTACCAAAGAAAAACCAAGTGCAATTTGTACAACTTTATTTTATATATATATACAGTCAAACCTGTGTTCAGCGGTCACCCATGGGAAAGGGCCAAAGTGGCCTTTGAAGACAGGTTCAGCTCTCAAACTTAGTTCATGACAAATATATGTACTATGCACCGAATAACATTAGCATTATTATTATTTGCAGTAGTATGCTATCAAGATACATATTTTTAGTTTAGCTAATTAGCAAAAATAAAAACAACAAAATAATAAAATAAAAAGTTCCACTTTAATCCATCATGTACATTAAATCATCACTTATCAGTAGAAACGGCATCTAAATAACATTACTAGTTGACAGCTTACCTCTGACTGTCAAACACAGAACTTACTTTTTGCTAGGCCAGCTTGTATAATTAGGCATGAAAACAGGTGTTCACACTTCAAACAATTGATGGATTATGCAATTGCTCAAACTCACCGAGATCAAAAGACAGTCGGCTTTTGTCCGAGATCTTTGATAATTAGGGAATGAAAAGCTTCCTGTGGCTATTGTTAGTAGCAGATAAACCGTAAGGGATATCACAAGTGCAGTGTACATGTATCTCTACTCATTTGGTGTGATTGTACGTGATCTCTTACACTCTGGATTATGGTTGTTCTCAAAATCGGCCATAATATCTCACTTACGCTTAATAATCCCTTGGATCTGAGTTCGCCTGACTTCCATTTCTGCTGCAACAACATAACTACTTTGTCCACTATCCAGCAAATGAAATGATTTGATTCTCTCATGTAAGGACAAAAACCGCTTTGCTTTCAAAGCCGATATGTTGACACCTTTGAGTTTGATTGATAGCGTGATTGGAGTACGGTAAGTAAAATAGAGATATGAAATGCTTAAACATTGATTCACATGATATACCTTTATCACTGCTGATGCTCCAGTGACCGCATAAGGCAGGGTGAAACCATGGTTTGGTTATGAAACACCTGGCCACTGACTGCTGAAAGCAAGTGACTGTTAATTACAGGGCATTTATAAAGGAAATTTGCCAGGGGGAAATTAGAATGACCGCTGAACACAGGTGACCGCTAGGACAGGTTTGACAATATATATATATATATATATTGAAATGGAAAAAAATGATGACCAAGCAACTGCTTACAGCTGTTTTCGGATATTGGACCCAAAATAAAAACAAAAATTCAATCAATTGGTGACTTTCACCTGAAATAAATTCTATGGGTGGATTCAGAAAGGCCTTGGTTGCATCTTAGGGTGGTTACCCAAATTCAGAACTGCCTTCCCCTGGTCCCATGACTGTGTATTTTTATGAAACAGCCATTATACTTGCTGTTCTATATTCAGTGTACTTTTTAGCACTGACCACAGTATACAATGGTAATTGGTAACTTTACCAAATCTGCATTTTTCTTGCATTTCATTTGTGCTTCATTTGCATTCTTTCTGCATCTGTGTTCCATTTGCATTCCATTCACATTTGCATTTAAGCCATCATCTCATCGTTTTTCATTTACTGTCTCTGAAATACACTGGGTTTATGTTAATCGCTTCCATTCATCATTTCAATTCATTTTGTACATTTACCAAACTAGGGTTTTCTCTTTCAATAGTATTCAATGAAATAACCATAGCTTTTTTATCTTGTCTTATTAAAAGTGTGCTTTAATATAACAAAATGCATAAAATGCAAACGACAGCATTGATTTTATGATAACAAAAATTTAATTGCAACTGCAATAAATGCAAAAATATAGTTGAACATTATTTGTCAGGAAATTTTATTTGTGTTCAAATAAAAATTGTACAGATACTACCACCAATAATGATGTTGTTATATCAATGGCAGTTGTTAGAACAAGAAAAATTTTCAGTCAGTGTAAAGAATAAACAAGATGATCATGGATTATCATGCAAAAGGGCTTTCCACCATGGAAACTTGGCAGCAACCTAAAATGCAGGTGAATAGATTTTAAAATCCATTCATAAAATGCATGAGTGTCATTTTATTTTTGTTTAAAATTTGTTGTTCTGCATTTTGCATTTGCATTTTCTGTTTCCTTCAAATTACATTCATAATTCATTTTGTGTTCATTCTGCATTTCATCTGCATTAATTCTGCATTTCACTTGTGTTTCACTGGTAAATTACTCATTTTCAGCATCTGTTACATCATATGTACCAAAAATAAAAACCATTATCACTTTGCCTGTTTCCATGACCCAAATCAGTGTGATGTCACTTGAGGAAGACTGCATCAGAGATAGCCATTGTTCTTATTGTGGGTTTACTACATGTACATATCAGAAACAATGTAATATCTTGGTTATATTGACCAGAAAAAATCATCAAAAGGAATATTAAACTAAAATAGGTTTTGGATCAAATGGATTGTTTATTTCATGACTGCACATGACATATTAATATAATCACCAATTAGACTTGCAGGCATCAGCACTTTGCACAGACCTGTTTCTAAAGTAGTTTATAAGACCTTGATAAACACTGTAGATGCATCAGCTTTTAAATTACACAAGCACTGCTTGAAATAAATAAATAAGCACAAGTAATACCTAACCAGTTAGTCTCTTTCTTATATACATGTCGATCTTTATGTCAATTAGCATATTATTTTTATTTTGTTACACGACAAGCTTGTGATCTAAGACTGTGCAACATCACCTTTGTAAAACAAATTAACACATTTCAACTGGCTATACAAGCATCAATTCTAAATTATCAAAAAGATTGGTAAACTGCTCTCCACCAAGGCAAGGAAATATATACACACATACACACACACAGAGTCCAATAAATCAGTCTCTGAATCATTTTTGACGACTCTGCTGTTGGTTTCAGGGAAAATTTATCAAACTAAAAACACATACACACACATGTACGCCTGCAGAGCCAATCACCCATATTACTAAAATACACATTATTTATTTAACATTATTGTCTTTTATTATTCCAGAGTTTTTTCTCATCACACTGTAGACATATCAAGCACATATGCACTGCCTCTGATCACATAAATTATATAATGACACCAGAGATGTATAACACATGTTTTGTTATACGTTTCATACAACTCACACAATTTTAGGCAATTTTAGGTGACTGTATCTTAACTTTTGTGAGACTCAAAGCAGTGATATCTTGATTTTTCTTTCTTCTTTCTTCCACTGCATTAAGTGAAGAGGATCAGTGCACTAATTAATTCTCAAAATGGCCATGACTTTTTATGAAGATACACTATGATGCCTACTATCTCCAGAGTGGAGTTCCCCAACTGATGTCACATGCTTGTGTATGTGTATATGTTTACAAATTCTTACTTGGCTGCTTCCGTAAGGGTAGTACCGCATATACTCGCATATAAGCCGATACCAACTGCAAACTGCATAGACCCAGGTCTGCCGTCACATAATGCGCTGGCAGATCTGGGTCTATGCAGTTTGTAAGGACTAATCAGTAGAACAAACAACACAGACCCTGATCTGCTTGTGCATTATGCAATATCAGATCAGGGTCCATGTTGTTTGCATTCGGACGAGGATTTATATGCGAGTATATATGGTAACGTTTAGTATTTAACAAGCTATATCTCCTAATCCAATGATCAGATGCATGTTTAATCTAAGTGGTGCAAGTCAACTGAAGGTGAAGATAATTTACTTTACAGAATGGCACTCTGGTCTACCTTTAAACTACAATTTCAGGCCTGTATTTATTGCCAATATGCTTCGGCATTGTGATTTGTGCAATAGTTTAAGCTACTCAGCAAGCTTTGACATTTATGTTAGTCTGGTGGCCCAGGGATAGTAAATATGCTGAGGGACTAGTGGAATTTTACTTGTTGTTAGTCCATCAGACTAGTGAAAACAAGAAAAATGAAACAAAAGCAAGGAAAATAGAAAAAAAGAAAAGAAATGAAAGAAATGGATATAACCCAGTCTGTCTATTCATGGGAAGAAACTGTAAAAATAATAAAATTCAAAATGAAACTCCAACTCACATTGCAGGATATAGCCAACTAAGTTTCTGGTCATCGTTGCATTTAATTTTTGCACACAAATGCACTGATTAAGCATCTCAATAACCAGGACTAGATAACATGAAATCTGATTGGCTGATGAGTATTGCAAATGTCTGCAATTACAAGATATGACATATTTTATGTGTAGAATTTACAACAAATGTCAAGGTGCTAGCTTTTATGGAACTACAAAATTCTCCTGGGAACTACTAGTAGTGTTTTGAACCTATACAAGCAGGGTCATGCTAGATTCAAGTGACTTGATTCCCCTACTGGAATAGGTTGAAGTGGTAGGAAAATTGGAAGTTGTGAGCATAAAAAGGTCAAAATGTAGAATGTTCAAAACAGTTGCTTAAAACAGCCATGGTACTCAACCTTAGCACCAAATAATATATAAAAACAAAAGAAATACTCCATGAATTTACAAAGACATGAAAAATTGTATTAGTTTCATTCAGCAAAATTGTTGTATTTTATTTTGTTAAAATTTGTTTATGCAAAAGATGGTAACCTCAAAAAAAGGTTACAATCAAAATCATGTGAAAGGTACCAAGGTTTAAGCCCTCTCTTCTTACTTTCACTGGATGAAATATGACATAAAATTGTTTAGCATTACTAGTAATCAGTCTATAAACCTCCAAAAAGTAATAATTTGCTGTGATTGGGCTCCAAATGCATGAAATTACAATCATATTTTCAAACTTCATGTCCTAACATTTGGCAGAAATCTCCAAGATTGAAATGTAATTGCAGACATAAATAATCATTAAACTGACACAAATTTATGAAAAGCATGAAAATACTATGCTTAAATTGTTTTACTTTGCTCTCTTATGAGAAAAAAAGATAAAAGGGTTGATAGTGTACTCAGAATATAAAAACATTAAATGGCCCAAAAAATAGTTGGGTGTCAAGACATAAACTCAAGAAAAGACGAAAGTTAACTTAGTTTTTTCTGCATATTTTGGAGAAATGATTGAAATTGGGGCAACTATTTCGCCTGATTCACCCACTAGCAAGGACCTTGCACAAGTCACAAGGCTAGTGAACAAATTCAGCAAGTGTTGATCCCTGAACAGAGTGTTTGAGTCAACTGAGTTAGAGTTAGCAAGGTTTAACTGCAATTTTATGGGAGAGTACACAGCTGGAGAAAGAGATACATCAGTGTTGCACTTAGGATCCCTAGGACAGGGGACACAGTGTCCCCCACCTTCCAAATCTGGGGGACACACAACATTTTAAAGAGACATAGGAAAATAGTAGTACATAATCCACTAGTAGCACTAAAACAATGTTTTCATTGCCAGATATATTGTTTTAAACCGGATATTAATTGACATCTTACAGTTTGTATCACCTTTAGCGACTTTGGCCATTGCTAGCACCAACATAGATGTGGATGGACATCACAAAAAACAAATTTTAGGCATATTTTTTTTATTTTATTCCTGTAGAAAAGAGTGCTTGGAGATGCACAGGGGTCAAGATTCGGAGGGACATTGACAAAAAAAATAGAGAAACCCACGATTCTGTGCTAATGGTGCAACACTGATAAAAATATATTGTAAACCGTTTCCGCATGCAATTGTTATACCAGAATAATAGCCAACACTTACATTGGACTTTATGTAGTGGATGCATTCATCAAGGCGGGATAACATTGGTACAAAGGACTCATTTGTCACTGCCAGAGTGGGAGATCCTAATTTCTGGAATAAGAGAAAAAATTGATTAGGATCATGATATTAGTACTTCACTTGAAGACATGCATACACATGTACATAAGGAATGAATTTGATCAGTATAAGATGCTTCAAAATGAGTCTTTGACATTTTACGGTACAGCAACACAAGTAGGTTATTTAGTGTTGATTCAATTGAAGTAAAGTGCCTTGCCGAAGGATAGACCACAGTAGAAAACCCAGGCTGATCCAATGGTAAGATTAAAAAACCACACCCTTTCGGTCACAAGTCTGGCATGGTAACCACCAAATCACCATGGCTCTTGCTTCAAAGTGAAAGACAAAACAATATGTAATAACCACAAAAAGGACATATCAGGAACTAGAAAATAAACGTGTTCATGAAACTTGGATGCCCCACCAGAGAGCATCAAACTAATCTAAACACAAATCTTATCTAAATTGTGATGAATGGAGAAATGTAACACTATATGCCCTACTACTGTTGTGGTGGGGCAAAACAAAAAATAGTACCATCAAGATATGGAAAAGGAAGAAGAAAAAAAAAAGAACAAAAAAAGAATCCAAGCAGGATTTTAAAGATGTGTTTGATTCACATAAAAAAATAAGTGTACAGCACTCCCTCACTATAAGGCCCTTCATAATAACATGGTTCCTGTTTTAAGGCTAGTATGGTCATGGATCCCATTTCATTATTAAGTAGTAAAATTATGGGTATCATGCACTTCATTATAAGGCAGTCTCACTATAAGGCAGCACACTCTATGGCTTACATAGACAGCATTATAATGAGGGAGTACTGTATCATGCACTTCACTTTAAGGTGGTCTCACTGTAAGTCGGTATACTCTATGACTCCAATGGACAGTGTTATAATGAGGGATTACTGTATCATGTACTTCATTATAAGGTGGTTTCACTATAAGGCTATATACTCTATGGCTCCCATGGACAGCATTATAATGAGGGAGTATTGTATCATTACTTCATTATAAAACAGTCTCACTATAAGGCAGTATATTATATGGCTTCCATATACAGCATTATAATAAGGTACTGCAGTATCATGCATTTCATTATAAGACAGTCTCACTATAAGGCTATATACTCTATGGCTCCCATGGACAGCATTATAATGAGGGAGTACTGTATCATGTACTTCATTTTAAGGCAGTGTAACTATAAGACTATACTCTGTGGTAGTGGTTCCCAAACTTTTTTAATCGCAACCCTAAATACCATCTTTTGTGACCCAAAATGCAGTAGCAGTATAGGGTCACGAGGACCCTCATTTGGGTCTTGACTTGGCAGTATACTCTATGGTTTATATAGACAGCATTACAATAAGGAAATACTGTATCATGTACTTCATTATAAGGCAGTCTCACTGTAAGGCTGTATACTTTATGGCTTCCATAGACAGTATTATAATGAAGGTGTACTCAAGAACTGTGAAAATATATCAGGAACAGCAATTTAGTCATTTTTCTTAGGTAAATATGTTCAATACCTACTGAAGGAAAACAACAACAAAAAGTTTCCAAAACTAAAAAAACAAACTGTGTGTTGTCCTTTTTCTGATTGTACATTTGTGAGAAAGAGAGAGCTCACATCACACCAACAGTACACCAATAACTTGCGAAAGGAATATAGCTCATGACAAAGTAATAAACTTCTAGGCCAGTTGGATGTAAATGGCCTGTAATATACTTCTAGGCCAGTTAGATGGAAGTGGCCTGGAAGATAAAGCTGTAAAAATGTTGCTCACAAAATAGATTACAAACATAGATGTATGGTGAAAAATGACTTACACTTGAAATACTGTCCAGTTCATTGAAGTAGGATAACTTATTGCTTATACTTTCTGCCGTGTTCATAAGTCTGGTCTGAAACAAAATTGTACATGACATCATTGGTTACTTGCAAAAATGTTAAGTACACAATATTGAGTGCAGAAATTAATTGTGAAGCCATTAATATATGAAAAACAAGAATTGTGTTTGTAAAACATGTATGCCCCCATTACGGACCAAAAAGTAAAAGTCCAGAAAGATGATAAATGCAGAAAAATTTAAAAATTGCTATACATGTAATGGCATCAAAAAACAAATCAGGTCATCTACATATGCATACAAGAATGGATGCTAAATTTCACATATCTACTTTAGGTCATGTACATATGCATACAAGTATGGATGCTAAATTTCACATATCTACTTCAGGTCATCTACATATACATACAAGAATGGATGCTAAATTTCACATATCTACTTCATGTAATTTTTGCATATAATCTTGCTAACAAGGTATCCTCAAAAAGTCAAGACCCAAGAGTTTAAAAATGTGTAAAAAAAAACAAAAACTGAAAGACTTCTATAATGGCCTGAAAATCTGATCAGGTCATCTATATGCATACAAATATGCTACCTAAATTTAGTTTGTCTATGCTGAGTGGTTTCTGTCCAATCTTACTAGTGAGCTTTATGGGACAGACAGAGGAACAGACATATGGAAGGACCCACAGTGCTAGCAGTAGGGGCATAAAAACCAAAATACAATTTTCACATTTTACAGGAAAAATGTATTATACATGTATTACAATGCTGCAAACATTACAAAACATATTATGAATATATTACAAATTTGCAATATTTATTATATATTTCATAATGAGATACTAAAATATATCAGTCAGATGATATCGCCACAGTGGCAATACCACTTTTATCACCACAGTGGCAATATTACTCTGGAACTACTATCTTTTTCCATTTAGGAAGTATATCTGCACTTATGTATGCTATTCAGACCTGTATATCCATATTAAGGCCTATTTCATTTTCTCTTCTTTTCCTTCTCTCTCTCTCTCTCTCTCTCTCTCTCTCTCTCCATATCAGGATGAATAGATCTTAAAATGTGTCAAGACTGTTGAATCTCTAGTACACATAAATGTAATTAATGAGAAGGTGTCATCAAGAATGAGTAAAATGAACCCCAAACAACAAAAAGTAGGCTTCAAGTATTAACTAGTTATAATTAGTTTTCCAAATGAATCATGCTAATTGTTAGTGACTGAACTTACATGACCTGCTGCTATTTGATACTCTTTGTCACCGATACAGTATCGTACCTGTTACACTCAACGGCAAATGGTACACATTTTTAAGAAAAACTCTTGATTACATATAACGATTTTAACAGACATCACAATCATAATCTTGTCTGAAAATGATGGAGAAATCAGGCGTTGATTAGTGTCAATTGCAAACCAAAATTAAGTGACAATCGAAATTTGAGTGCAGCATCTGTTACAAAAATAGACTGCAAGCTTGCCAACACACAAAAATTCATGTCTGAATGCAAAAATAAACAAAAATAGAAACCAAAATCCTTACAACTCGCAATCATTAATATTTTTTTGTTTAACGATGATATGCTCTGAAGTCTGTTGGATCATTCTCTCTAGTTTCTACAGTACCTCCATTCAAGTAATGTTCACTGTATCAATCTGCACAAGAAGTGTGTTAATGAAAATAAAAATCTCTACATTTTCATATCAAAACAGTCATTAATTTGTCAAAATACATAATTTGAAGCATTATATGTACAATCTAAATTTGTAAAACGTCGCTGTACTAAAAGTATTGTAAAATTTCAGAACTTCTTTTTATTGATGTAGTAATGCAGCCATTAATCGCATTGATACAGAATGGAGAAACAAATCCATGCAAATTGAATGTTTTTGCCTAAAAAAAATATATAATAAAAAGAAAATCTGTTTTTTTAGTACTAATAGATATAAGGAAATATTTCACTCGTGAAGTGGAAACATTTTATATTGTTACTTGTGATTTTGCCACTCTTGACAATACAATGTTTCCACTTCACTCATGAAATATTTCCTTACACCTACTCAAAAAACGTAGATATCCTCTATATATTGCTACTCAGTCAAACAATCAATGAATGATAGCTATAATAAAGCTATAATAAAGCATAAAGGTCATTAAAACATGGTAGGACAAGCCAATTTTTGGAGTATGGTAACGTATGTTTCTTCAATAATACTTACCCAATCAAACTAAAATGATCTTGACAAAGTAATGTTGGCCCCTTATCTTAATTAGGTGTTTTTATGCATTTTGTTCTCTTTACATTGCAACTTTAGTCTTTTTAAAATTTAAACTTTTTATTGGCAATACCTACCTATCTACCTAGCTACCTACCCATTGACCCAAACCCACCCACCCACCTACAGGGCATAAAATAATTTTTAAAAAACCCCATTATTTTCTATGATATTAAAGTAGATGTACCATAACAAGTTGAAAAAATAGAGATTAATGTTGTTTTTGTATTATTTCATTTTAAATCATTGTTCTTAAAATCTGCTTAAGAAGCTATAATAATTGTCCACCACTAGAAGCCAGATTTAAATGGGTCACAGGCTTTATGTAACCCTGTAACTAGTAGTACATGCAAAGTTCTGCATAAATAGTTACCATGATTAGTCATACAGATGAGGACTCACATGAAAAGCATGCAGCATGCAGTCCACTCCTCTAATTCCTATACACATTCACATATAAAATATTCAGTTAACCTGTTGAGGGCAAGCTATCAAAATATATTAAGTAAAGTTTACCACTGAATCAACATATTTATTCATACTTCCAACAGCACTGGTCAGAAAGGGCTTTCTGAGTAATTAAGATGTATATAGAATGGAAGAATCTATGTGGTCATAAAAACAAATACTTAACCCATGATAGTAAAGCATAAAATGTAGGTCACAGTGATGTTCTTTGGTTGTAAGGGTATAGTACTAACAGAGAGTCATCCAATTATCAAGTTTCATGATTGGAATGTAAACAGAACCCAATAAATGAACTTCAAACACAACATTTCAACAGTCACCGAAGCATCCAATATAGGTCACAGGGACCTCTTTTTTTGCAATAAGGACAAAGAACTTATCGAGATGTATCCACTCATCAAGCATCATGATCCTAGGTAGGATAGTAAACATTTAGCCAAAAAATCATGTGATCATATGATAAAGGCCAAAACTTAACGAAAGTCAGTAGAGATTAGATATATGTCATGAAGAGTCACTTTTGTTGCAAGGTGAGTGAGTAAAAGTGATGCATATTATCACTGATTTCTTGATTCTAGGATGAACAGTGCCTGAAAAATGAACAACAAATGCAACAATTAACCCAAGTCAGTGAAGTGTAAAATATGGGTCATAATGATCTAGTACTGAAATGAAGGAGTAGTGCTCATCAAGATACATCCATTCACCAAGTTTCATCATTCTTGATAGGATAGTATGTACACAGCATGCAGAAAACCTATGTAGTCATGAGCTAAATGCAAAATCTTAACCTCGGCCATTAAAATGTGATACGTAGGTCACAGTGTCCTTTTTTAGTACTAAGAAAGATGTATAAAATCATCTAGTTTAATGATTCAAGCATGAGAAGTAAAACTACAAAATGTAACTCATCGGTGAAGTGTAAAATATGGGTCGCACTGACCTTCTTTTAAGATGAGCATGCAGTACTCATCAAGATTCATCCTCTCACCAAGTTTGATGATTCCATGTCTAACAGTATTATACTGGAGGTGAAAAAAACCCATGTGATCATGAGCTAAAGGCAAGTACCTAAGGTTTAAGTGCACTTTGGTCATAACACCATATACATTGGCCATATGATTGTAAATAAGCACAGCAGAAACCATACCTTGTAAATTGTTTGTACAACACACATCAATAGATGTCCATTGTAAGTACAACACAGACATAAATGTCCATTGTTAGTATGACACACATCGAGTTATGTCCATTGTTTGTACAACACACATCAACTGATGGCCATGGTTAGAACAACACACAGCAATAGATTTCCATTATTTGTACAACAGACATCAACAGATGGCCATGGTTAGCACAACACACAGCAATAGATGTCCATTGTTTGTCCTTGTTAGTCCTACACCCCTCATACCTGCACCTATTTAATTTGATTTTTTTTCTTATAAGGAAAGCAAAGTTATCAAATCACATACAAATTATTAAAAATTCAATGTCAGCATAAAAACACCAAAACAACACTTCTGATTCAACCAAAAATTGTGTTCTTCACATCCCTTTTCCTGGGAAACCTTAGCAATGAACAACTCTTATTGGGGTTGTTTAAAATAGTTTTGAAATGTTTTGGACTTTGTAATCTTTTAGTTAAGCTTTAGAGACTAAAAAAATAAATTCCTTGTTCTAGTGGCAGTTAATTTAATATTTTTACTTAAATTTGTAACTACAATAGTGTAATTTAGGTACTCCTATCAGAATTAATTACAATGCATAGTTTCTGCTATGCTCATAGTAAGTCATATGGCCCAAATACATGGTGTAATGAACAAACCAGGCACACAATCCATAACATTACCCAGTAAAATGTGAAATGTACATCACAGTGACCTTCTTTTGTTGTAAGGGTACTAATAGAGAGGCATAAAATCATCTAGTTCAATGATTCTGGCATGAAAAGTGCTCAAGGCTGAACCCAAGTCAGTGAAGTGTAACATATGGGTCAGTGCATGAGACTGAACCCAAGTTGGTGCAGTGTAAAATATGGGTCAGTGACCTACTTTGTGATGCATCCCCTCACCAAGTTTCATGATTCCACATTTAACATTATGTGTACTGAGTACCAAAAACATACTCAGTCATGAGCTAAATGCAGAAACTTAACAGAGGCCAGTAAAATGTGAAATATAGGTCAGTCACCCTTTTTCTTTTGTTAGAGGGTAGTAATAACAGAGATGCATACTTTTGTTAGAGGGTAGTAATAACAGAGATGCATACTTTTGTTAGAGGGTAGTAATAACATAGATGCATACAGTCATCTAATTTGATAATTCTTGCTTGAAGAGAGCTTGAGAAATAAACTCAAAAGACTAAATTTAACCAAAGTCATTGAAGTGTGAAATATGGGTCGCAGTTAACTACTTTTGTGATGAGGCTGTAGTACTCATCAAGATCTATCCCCTCACCACATTTCATGAATCTAGGTATAACAGAACATATACAAGGTATTTTTTTGCTTATTTTGAATGGATATTTTAAAAAATCTAGTGAAATATTTTGCTACATTTTTGCCAAAGCTCCCTAATGATACATGGCTAACTGAGGGATATGGAGAATTTTACAAAGATATAGAGGATATCGTATATTTTTTGAGTAAATATGAGGAAATATTTCATGAGTAAAGTGAAAACATTGTATTGTCACAAGTGGCGAAGCCACAAGTGACAATACAAAATGTTCTCACTTCACAAGTGAAATATTTTGTTACATCTACCAAAAAAACTTCTATTTTATATATTTTTAAGGCAAAAAACATTGATTGCATGGATTTTGTTTGCCATTCTGTGCCAATTAGATTAACGGTTGCATTACTAAATCAATAAAAAGAAGTTCCAAAATTGTACAATAATTTTAGTACAGTGATTTTTTTTACAAACAAATTTTAAATTAGCTCCTATATATAATGCTTCGAATTGCATACTTTCTCAAATTAATGACTGTTTTCATATGAAAATGAAGAGATTTTCATTTTTGTTAACGTATTTCTTATTGGATTGACACAGTGAACATTATTGGGGTGGAGGTACTGTAGAAACATTGCAAAGCAGTTGTATCCAAAAGACTTCTGAGCATAACATCTTTAAACAAAAGATTGTAATGATCGTGAGTTTACCTGTAAGGATTTTGGCTCTTTATTTTGTTTATTTCTGCATTCAAACATGAATTTTTGTGGCCTTAGCAAGCTTGCAATCTAGTTCATAAACAGGTGTTGGACCCAACTTTTGATTGTCACAAAATTTCAGTTTGGAGTCAACACTCATCAATGCCTGATTTCTCAATCGTTTTCAGACATGACTATGATTGTGATGAGAGTTAAAATCATTACTTAAACAATTTTTTTACTATATGTAATAAAGACTTTTTCCTAAAAACTTGTAAAATTTGTCATAGAGTGCAACAGGTATACAATTCAGTATAAGTGACACAGACCATCGAATTGCAACAGGTCATGCAAGTTCAGTCACTGACAATATGCATGACTCACGTGGAAAACTAAATATAAAAAAGTTAATAACTGAAGCTTACTTTTTGTTGTTTGGAATTTGTTTTTAGGCATTTCTTGATGATACTTCCTCATTGATTAGCACATAAATGTATACTGACACATTTCAAGATCTGTTCATCCTGATGGAGAGAGAAGAGCAGAAGAGGAAGAACAATGAAATAGGCCTAAATATGGAAATACAAGTTTGAATAACACATATAAGTGCAGATATATTCCCTAAATGGGAAAAGAAAGTAGTTCCAAAAGTGATATCGCCACTGTTGCAATAAAAGTGGTATCGTCACTGTGGTGATATCATTTTTCTCCCACCGAATCTATTTCAGTATCTAATTATGAAATATATAATAAAAGACGTGTACACATCATGAAAATAATTCTTGCCTGTTGAGTGAGAAAAATGTATATGTACCTGTTCCTCCAGCAGATGTTCACAGGCCTCATGCAGGGCATTGGTCTTGGTGGACACATTGATGTACTGCTTACTAAGGTTGACCAGGTATTCCAATGCTAATGATACCTCCTCCAGCACTGTATCACACTGCTGCTGGTATCCATCTAGCTCCTCTAGGTGACACCTGCAACACATGACACTACTGCAACAAGGGTTCTGCAGAATAAATGCTAAATTTTGAGTATGAACCATACCATGATGACTCATCACCATACCATGATGACTCATCACCATACCATGATGACTTGCACCATACCATGATGACTCAGCACCATACCACGATGACTCAGCTCTACAAGATTTGTATTAATTGGGTATTTACTCCCTGGTTTTGGAACTAACTGGGGTTTTAGAAATTTCAATAAGGCATTTTATACCTGACTGAGTCTTATTCATCAAGACATTGTATCATGCCTTTGAGAAAGCATCAAAAGGCTTAATGACCAAGACAAACTCAGGATGTGCTTGATTATTGATTATTATATATTCAAACATGCATGGAACTTGTTCCAACCGCATAGTTTTTATTGATCAAACGAATACTAATACAAGAGTACCTCAAAGGGACTGATGCTCTACTGTCCAATTTTTTTAAAACAACTGTTGAATGTTGGTACCATATCTGATATTCCTGAATGATAATAAGATTTTCAAATTGTCTGCTGTGGTAGCCATATTGATATCAGATCAGCAACTATTTCATTTAGGACCAACTAGACATCATTCAAAGTCTTTTGGTAAAAATGCCATGTCAATATGACCATCCATTCAAGAGGAATAGTGATAAGATTTTTAAGAGGGCCATCATGGCAGCCATATTAGATGCAAAATTGGCAGCATTTTCATTTAGGACCAACTAGGTATCATAATAAGTATTTTGGTGAAAACCCCATGTTGAAGTGAATGTTCATTTAGGAGAAGTAGAAATAACAAGCTTTTCAAGATGACTGCCATAGCAGCCATAATGGATGTCAGGTCAGCACCATTTTCAATTAGAACTAACAAGACATCATAAGAAGTCTTCTGGTGAAAACCCTTGTCGACAAGACCATCCATTTGGGAGAAGTAGGAATAAACCATATTTAAGGTCAGACTGGTACCATTTTCATTTAGGACCAACTAGACACCATTAAGATGTCTTTTGGTCAAAACCAAAAGTTGATATGGCTTTCTATTTAGGAGGAGTAGCGATAACAAAATTTTAAAGATGGCTGCAATGGTGGCCATACTGGATGTCAGATCAGCACCATTTTCATTTAGGACCCAACTAGACATTATATGAAGTCCGTTGGTGAAAACTCCATGTTGATATAACCATCCATCTAGAAGGATTAGTAATAACATTTTTTAGATGGCCACCATGGTGGCCATATTTGATGTGTCATTTCAGCACCATTTTCACTTAAGACCAACCAGACATCATAACAAGTCTTCTGGTGAAAATCCCCATGTCGATATGACTTTCCATTTAGGAGGAGTAGCAATAACGATTTTCAAAGGAGGTCAGAACAGCACCATTTTCATTCAGAACCAGCCAGACATCTTAAGAAGTCTTCTGATGAAAACCCCATGTCAATATGACTTTCCGTTCAGCAGGCAGGAGAAGCAATAACAAGATTTTTCAATATGGCTGCCATGGTGGCCATGTTGGACATCAGATCAGCACCATTTTCATTTAGGACCAACTAGAGATCACAAGTCTTTTAGTGAAAACCTCTTGTAGATATGACCATCATTCAAGTGTAGTGATAGGAAGATTTTCAAGATGGTCACTGTTGTGGCCATATTGTATGTTCGAGTGGCACCAGTTTAATTTAGGACCAACTCGATATTGGGATGAATGTGTGTAAAGTTTCATTGCAATCCTCCAGCAGCCAAACAGGCCATCACATCAGCTCTTCTGGTCATAAACATTGACTGCTTGAATGTGCTTATGGCAAGAAAAAAATATGCTGACAACTATGGATTAAATGCCTAAAGTTGAACTGAATTGCATATGTGAATCCATTCAGAAATTGTTAATGTTTTTCTTTAATTTGTATATGTAAAATACATTTTACACTGTTTATCTAGAGCTTCTAGCAACCCTCCCTAAAAATGACTTTCCAAAAACATAAAGTCAAAACAATGACATCGCAGCCATTACCAACACAATACTTTTGTGTCAGCATCTGCTTATGCCTGCAAAACAAAAATAACTTACAACAATCATATGGACAATGTTAAGCTAGTTCCTTGGAAAAAAGATATCACAGAATTTGTACTTTCAGGAACAATTTTTGGAATACCATATTTATGAACGATAAGACAAAAGAACCCATCTACATGTTATATCCTTTCTTTTAGGGAGACAAATGAGGTGCTTATATTTGATGAGCCTCTGTCTGCAATAAATTTCTTCAAACTGGGGTGGCACTGGTTTAATCTTCAAGCATCGGCACCTGAACCAAATTGGCTAGCCAATTATCATAGGCCAGTAACTAGTAAACTTTATGTCTCTCAATTGGTTAGTCAGTGACATCATTCTCATATGGGCAAGTCTGGAAAAATCTCACATGAACTGCAGTGACTATTTGGTAGTTTCACATCAGCATAGTGTGCGATGGGTAAAAGGTATAGAATTTTTGTACTTTGTTCAAAGATTTCAGTTGATAATTATCTGCAGTCTCATGACCACCAGAAGTGTGATGCAATTGATGCCATATATCTCCTCCCATCTGCTGGACATAGGAGGAGGGAAAATACAGTAAAACAAATAATATTGGTGCATCAAAGCTTTTGTGCCTTCACACATATGGACATTTTTAGCACATGTTAGCCTATTTATAATTTAAAAACTATTGAAGAAAAAAAACATGTTGGTACATATTTATCTTGGCCAACATAGAGCAGTGTGACAATTGTGTACAAATCTTGTATGCACTAATATTTGTCTGCTGATCAGTCTACACAGACCTGCTGATAAGTCTACACTGATAAGTCTACACAGATCTGCTGATAAATCTACACAGATTTGCTGAAAAGTCTACATAGATCTGCTGATAAGTCTACATAGATCTGCTGACAAGTCTACAGATATGCTGACAAGACTACACAGATTTGCTGATAAGTCTACACAGATCTGCTGAGAAGTCTACACAAATTTGCTAACAAGTCTACATAGATATGCTGATAAGTCTACACAGGTCTGCTGACAAGTCTACACAGATATGCTGACAAGTTTACTCAGATCTGCTGACAAAACTACACAGATCTGCTGATGCAAATGGGTTCGATCAAACATAAATATTTATGTCAGTGCTACATGGAATCATCTGGAGAAAGGAGTGGACAGCTTTTATGCACTTGTACCTGCACAGCTTATGACAAATGTTGTACAGAAGATACTATTACTTAATGTTTAAGTCATTATACGTAGCTATGTGAAAATCAATTTCATGATATAACAAGAGTGAATTCTTGTTTACATATTGTTTTCAGCCTAGGTTCCCTGTTGACATCGAAATTGGGGCTGAAATGGTTATTAAATTCCTTAAATGATTTTACCTGTAATACATTAACCAAACCATAACCAGTTAATCACAGCTGAAAACAGCTGAACTGGGAATAATTACAGCATAATCAAAGCTTCCAGTTTCTAAAATCTAGTGAAACTTACATGTTACACTTGCTGACACAAAGCTGTTTCCTGCTAGCTTTTGCATGAGCTCTTAGATATATGTTCCACCTAAAATTCTTTTGTCATATTCGCCTCCATTTCATGCAGTAATAAGTACTAATCAGGTCGATTGTCAGGATCACTCAAACATAAAGTGTACAACTTTTGTGCCACTAGCGTTAAAATGACTTAGATGCAAAACTGTACGATGCCTGAACTGTCAAAGGAAGAAAACAGGGTTTGTGTGTTTGTGAATGTGTGTATGTGTGTGCATGTTTGCCTAAAGTATGAGTGAAGATAGTTTTAATATTATTCTGTATGATATGTTGTGATAGCTGATCACAGACATGTATAACATTGGGCTGTAACCGGGGCAGAGATATTACAATGCTTTAATTCATGTTTAAAGCTTATTTTTTAACAAATGACTATGAGTGTGACATTTTATTCACATTTTCAATTTGCACATTAATCTGTTCAGCTTTCGGTTAACAGGTTACCAAGCTCTGTAACCGGTTACCACATATACTCAAACCATTTACGGTTATTGAAGTAATCATTACAGCCCTAATAAAAATTGACTTGCCCATGTTTGAAAACAATGGATCATCATCTGATCTATACAGACCTATGGATGATTAGTTTTGCTTAAGATGAGATTTTAACGTGATGAAAGCTTGGTATCAAACACACACACAAAATTAGGACATTAGCCTAATGACTAGAAAGGATTTTTTTTTTTTTATCTAAAAATATTTTTCTCTAAGAAAACTACCTGATCACATAAACATTAGAAACTAACTTCCACTACCTGCTTAATACAACCCTCCCATAAGGATGAAGAAATGTGCCTTTGCTTTCTATATACAATATAGACTATAAAAATAGAATCTATGACAGGAAACCCTTCCAAGATACTATTATAATTACATCCCCTCGTCACCGCCAGATGTTTTTCAGTTCAACTCTTTATCCCTGTTGTACTTTTCCTACCTAGTCTCTCATGTGCTGCAATAAAGTGGTGCAGTCATCTCTGTATTTGTGGTAGGTTCCATGATTGAGCAGTCATATTAGTATAGACCTTTACTGCACATGAGTTAATATGGCACACACCATTGGTTTATTTTCCAGAATATACAAATTATGCATGCAATTCAAGCAATCAAATTTTAGCTTACATATACAGAGGAAACAATGAACAACAAAGAAAAGAAAATGTGATCTTGATAGCACCAAAAATGATAAAATAAACAACGGAAATCATTGGGAAATGCCTTGGGAGCTAAAAATTACCTGACTTACTCTAATGGAAAAATTTCTTCATTTTCATCAGCTGATTTTGGGTTTGGGGTTTTGTGGGGTTTAACGCCATTATTCAACACATGATAGTCTATACATGGCAGCCAGTATATTTGGTGGAGGAAGAACCTGGGAAGAACCATCGACCCACAGGAGGCAACTGGCAAGCTTTCACACATACCCACATTGGTCAAGCTGAGACTCAAACTCACGTGGACAGAGGTGAGATAAGTGAGTGATCTGTAAAGGCAAGCACCTTAGACCACTCGGCTTCATCGGCTGAAGTTGATAGTGACCTTAAAATACACATTGAAGAACAAACAGGTTGATTGGTTGGTTTATACCGCACTTTAAACACATTAGTAGCTATATCATACTATGAAATGGGAGTCAAATTTCTTTCCCAAGGACACACAGAGGCAGCTGACGGTGTTGGCTTGGGAGAGTACTGAACAGGCGCCTCTTGTATTATGAGTCCAATGCTATACCAATTAGCTACTGCTGTTCCTGTAGAAGAAAGCAGGAGTAATTGGATTGAGTGAAGATGAGAGAGAAAAAAAATGAAGTAAATGAGGACTGATTGACTGATCATTAATGACAGAACACACATCTACAAGAGGCTATTTACAGGACTAGCACCAAAACCAACAACAAACTTAAACCTGAATGTAAATAAATTCAATTTTTCCCCAGCATTTTTGATCGACTGTGTTGAAGGTTGTATTTTATTCTCTGGAAATTTCACAATAAATTTTGTGGAATTGTAAACTGCATGATGTATTATTTATGACAAGAGGACCAATGCTGGAAACTCAGAAAGAAAACCACTTTTTTAATTGATGCTTTGTTGTATATGGATTGATGAATTATTTATGACAAGAGGACCAATATGGGAAAGTAGCAAATCACATTTTACTTTTCTGCATGAGCTTTTTATTTCTGCATGTTACATGAAACTTTTACATAATATTGATAATTTTATCGAGAAATTTGCCAAATTTCAGCTTAATTGATGGAATACAAAGCAAAAACTAACCAAATTCTTTCAAGTAACCCCATCTAACAATCAGTCAAATATTATCAGTGAGTCTCAGGAATACAGGCACTGATAAGCTTTAACCACCCAAGGTGATCACTCTACCTGTATGCTCAACTGAACTACCTATCTGCTTGGATCAGGCGATAATGTGTTTAACTTCAGCAATACATCAATGAACATGCTCCCATTTGGGTAGAGGTGTCGGGTGATGGGGGGGGGGGGGGTAATTGTACTGTGATCTCTTAAGTATTCTCACAAAAACATAATTTATGTTAAAGATTACCTTTTTTTCTTGAATACATTACCCAATCGCATTAATATCAGGAGAACAGGTACGAGGAGGAGGAAACTCATGAGCATCCAACCTCTACCTTTGTCAATCTTCAGAAGATGTTATAGTATGGGTCCTCATATGAAGGATAAAACCACTCTCCTAAGAAGAGGCAGTATAACCAAGAGATAACAGTTAGTGACATGTAATTACCATGAAATCTTAGATAAAGAGTAAGGAGGAAGGTATGGCATTTCCAAACAGAGAAATAATTGTGATGAGATTGTGATGGCCTTAACATGGTTTCATGGACATCTGCGCAACTGCCACTGGACCCACCAGATTCAGTTCTCTTGTTTGCGAGGCTACACCACAAAGATAAAAGCAAGAGAAAGTTGACTGTGCATGCCAGCCGACAGCCTAGTTCAACTGTGAAGCTAACAAAGATGGCACTAATTTCATGTGCTGATATTTTCATGAGGTGTATCTGATCCTGTAAGATCTCAGAATATTCTGAATGAATCAACTGCTTGAGCCAGGAAGACAAAACCTGGGGATTGATGTCTTGCTTCTCTTCTTTCACCAGAAGGATAAATCTTTGCTGGCAAGACATTTCAGGTTGCACCTGAAAGAGTGAACTGGGTCCTGGAATCTTTCCTCTCTCAATGGGTCTGGTGAGGAGAGGGAATGAATGATCACTTTCTGATTACCTGTGGATGGCAACCAGTTCTTGGCCACGAATTCTGGCTATGTTATTAGAACCATCGAACCATCTGCCCAAAACTGATACATGGTCCCTTGAACACACCCTGAAGGGACTTGCATGAAGACATGTCAATCAGAATATCCAAGCAGATGTTTGTTAAGTCATAGCTGAGAGTGAACTCATGCCATTTCCATCCTTACTGACCTGGGTGCAGATATAAACTTATTGATCTGGCTCAAGTTGATCACCAACTAGAGTTTTCCATTTGCATTTGGCACAAAGAAAAGTAATGGATGAAACCATGGAGAATTCTCCACAGCCTGCTAGCTGAGCAAAGTCTGGATATCCTTCTGCAAAAGTAATGCCTTCTTGGGGTCAGCCAGGACATTAGTGATATTAGGGGAGGACAAGGGGGGAGAGGGGGCACTGGATGAATGAAATCTGTAGCCACTCCAAACAACTTGGATCAGCCATTCATTACACAGAAACAGGTTTATCCAAGCTTGACAAACAGGAATACTATAAGGCTTGTAAAACAAGAAAATTACTTAGCTTCTTTCATATACATTTCATGTAAAATCCTCTATATTTTAAATCCTCCTGTAGCATTAACAGAGTATGCTTGCTCTCTGGTCCGTCTGCTTATTTTCAACTTCAAACATGAACAAATTGTTTATCTGTAAACATGAAGACCCTTGACAACAGAAGCACATTTAAAGAAGCCAACAATATACAGATTTGTGTGGGGAAAAATACAAGAGTAACTCAAAGCCCGAAAATTAGGTCACAGTGACGAACTTTTGGTATGGTTTAGTTACTCTCTTTGAGATGCATCCACATACCAATTTTCATGAGTGTAGGTAAAATAGGGTTAAAGATGCTGAGGGTGCAATGAACAGATAACTGTAAATACATAAGTCATGCAAGTGTGAAAACAAGATTACAGTGACCTAGTTTTTATATGATAGGATTATTCACCTATATGTGTATCTACTTTGCAATTTTCAAGAGTGAAGGTGAATAGGGTCTAGGATACTATGGGTGTACCAAACAAATAGCTGTAAATACAAAAGTCACTCCAATGCAAAAATTGGGTCATATTGACGTAGTTTTGGTATGGTTGAGTTATTTTCATTTAAAACGTATTCAAATACAAAATTTCATGAGTGCCGGTGAAATAGAGCCCAAGGTATGGAGGGTTGAGTTACTTTCTTTGGCATGCATCCACACACCAATGTTCATGAATGTAATGAAAACAAAGTCCAAGATATTGAGGGTGTAATGAACAGCTGAAAACACAAAAGTCACTCAAGCAAGAATGTTGGGTCCCACTGACCTAGTTTTAGTGTGGTTGAGTTAACCTTGATGAAATGCGTCCATGTACCAATTTTCATGAGTGTGGGATACACAGGGTCCAAGATATTGAAGGTGCATGAAATGAACAAACAGCCAAAAATACAAAAGTCACTCAAGCATCAAAATTGGGTCAAGCTGATCTAGTTTTGGTATGGTTGAGTTACTCCTGCTGTGGTGTATCCACATACCAATTTTCATGTGTAAGTGAAATAAGGTCCATGATATTATGGGTCTAACAAACTAATAGATTTTAATACGATTGTCATGCAAGTGCAAAAATTAGGTCACAGTGACCTATTTTTGCATGCCCGAGGTATTGTCCCTGAGATGCATCCAGATATCAGTTTTCATAAGTGTAGATGAAATAGCATCCAAGATCTTGTGGGAATAATAAACAAAAAACAGAATGAATTGAACAGGCAAAACACTACATTATATCCCCTCTCAACTTCATTTCATAAGAAATTTTACAATACCTATAAGGCAAGTCCTCTTCTTTTTCAATTTCTTCTTCAACTTCTGCAAACCAAGAGAAGAACTGAAAAAAGAGATGGCACAAAAATGAAAAAGAATAGTAAGGTATTAAGTCATGTAACAACTTGAATACAGGTTGACAAAACAGATTAATAAAAACAAAGCAGAGCTAATCTAAGACTAGTGACACAAAATAAAACTTTGTGCATGCCAAAATGATCTTTTTTCAAAATGTTTTCAGTCCAATAACAAAGATAAAATTTTATAAACAACAAAGTGCTGAAATAGTGCATTTTCCCCACCTTTAAATTTCAATATATGAAAAGATTGTATTTATTGAGACTATAATAATTCTGAAGAAATCTCAACACCTCTTCATGCTAAGAGCAAACAAAACCAGGAAATGTAGCTACATGTATAATTTTTTATTTGCAAATATGCTGTCCTATAAAGCTTCTATTTGGAAATCAACGCTGTGCAGGTATTTTTTAAGGCTGGGGTTGACAAATCTCACCCAATCAGGTAAGTACTGAAAATGTTTATTCGCCCAGAATAAACTTACCCAACCAGCTATTATAGAAATAGAAAAGTTTACGATGTTAATGATCTAATTCAATCATGTGAAGATTTTTTCCAGAACTTATTCTCTGACTCTTCCAACACCAGTTCTGCTCTCTCTCTGGTAACTGTTTATTAGTATTGACGAGTGAGAACAAACCACTTGTATGAGCTTGATAAAAGTAAATGGAAAACAAACTTCCAGTAGAAAGTATGGGCTTTCAATGAACAAAGTCAGCAATATTCTCAACAGAGCAATCCAATTCATCAACAAGCACAAAAAAACCCAGTCCTGACTCAGCACTTGCCTGATTAGGCAAGTGATTGGAAAATTCACTTGACCACAAAGTTTTCACTCGCCATTTCAAACCAGGCAAGTGAACTTTCAAACCCTGTAAGGGATTACAAGAACTTTCATTAACCAGAAATGTGTTCATGGAATATGGATGTCTCACCACAGTGCCTAAAATGACTAAACACAAAACTTAACAAAAGAGTGATATGTAAATTTAGAGATGGACAGACAATGGAATACAATATGCACCTGCCACTATTGTAGTGGGGCATAACAATGTTTTACATCAAGTATATGAAAGTAATTTCATGGAAGCATGTTCAGCGTACAAATTAATAATAAAAGGGTTCCTGAGAATACACTGTATTATCTATGAACTGCAGTAAATAATTAAATATATAACAACAAAAAATGATAAATACATAAAATTAACATAAACTTTAACTTGAATTCCCCTGATATTGGAAAAGGGATACTGTATATGCTTAAGTAAAAGTTGGATTAAACTGCAAACAGCTTAGACCCAGATCTGTTGTCACATTATGCTCTCAGCAGAGCGGAGTCTGTGCAGTTTGTTAGGCCTAATCAGTAGAACAAACAGCAAAGACCCTGATTTACCACCATCTTATGTGTCACCAGATCAGGGTCTATGTTGTTTGCAGTTGGACCTGACTTACATGCAAATATATATGGTACCTGTGTCTCTCCATCTGCTAATACAGAAGGACCCCGCTATAGCACGCTTTGTTATAGGACGAATTCGGATATAACATGATCGTGGCATGACTCCCGAAATTTCATCTATTTTTTCGTACATGAAATAAATTTTTTTCTTCAAATTACGAAAAATAATGTGTAAAAAATTAATTATCGTTTTGGGGAAGAGATCGTGTATAAATTCTGATATAATATGATCGTGGCATGGCTACCGAAATTTTACAGTAATTTCGCCAATTTCTTGAACTACTGCAAAGTCTTGTGCCAAAATAAACGAGTTTGATTTAATAATTTGGTAAGCTGTATTGTATTCTTGAAGAAAAAGTGTCTTAAGATTGCATCTTTCTTTATATGAATAAAGATGCTGAACATTTCTACTTGTGAATGTTCATTTCAAATGTGTCAGTAGTCAATCACTGCACTTTGATCTTAGTTTATTTTTGAAAGATGTCAGCTCATTTTAAAGCTGATAAGTGTTAATCTTATTATTACTGATACATGAACAATAAAGTCATTAAGTCTTTTTTGTGTTTGTCTTCAATACATTCTGTGTACAATCGTTGCTCAAACAATAGCCGACATATGTTTGCTCATTCAACTGCATACACCGCCAAGCACCAAACAATGCGGTGGTTGATAAAAGATTCACACCTGAATTTATAAATCAATTAATTTAAGTCATTGACAATCATCAAAGTCAATCTCAAAGCTAAAGGTTGTTCAAACCATGCGGCAATGATTTATAAAACATCAAAAAAACGAAAGCTGCCAACGCGCACTCGTGGCTTGGCGGTGTTGTTAGACAATTGCCACGCAATCAGTTGACCAGTGAATAATATTGTACATTCCCTATAAAAATGACCCCATTGTTGATTAACAATTATTCTTGCTCTAGTCGTTCAAACAAATAGGTGTCAGAATTTTAATTAGTAGTTATTTACAATGGATAACAGTACACGGAAACGTAAAGCTTTTACTGTTAAAAAGAAGCTTGAAGCCATGGACAGGATTAAGTCCGGTGTTCCCACAAGTCAGATTTAATTCCCAAGTGATATTTCCCAAGATATCTGCCAGTGCACGTGGTCCGATAAGCCTTTGGCTTGTAAAAGCACTCACTTTGTTTTCAAGTTGTTTTCCCACGTGACAACCCTTTGATCAAGCCGCGAGTTTTACTTGTTCAGTGCCAAGTAACAGAGGGTGGTTATTTGAACTCCCTGTGATCTTGCCGCACAATTGACATGTGTTCAGTTGCATCCTTTAATTGATTTCTGACTTTATGATCAAAGTGTTACTTGCAGAGCCCAAGCTCAGTCTTTGCATAAGCACCCGCATTATGACAGTAAAGCCAAGAATCGGAGTCGGACGAGATTTATGATGACTAGACGACGACGATTTACAATGACTAGACAACGATGTAGGATTTCAGAGGAATCGGAGTCGGACGTGATTTACGATGACTAGACGACGACGATTTACAACGACTAGACGACGATGTAGGATTTCAGAACTTTATCAGACAATGATATTATACTTCTGTGTGCATATTTTCAATGGAATTATTATGGACTCACTCCTACGCATGCCATGAGATCGGTTGGTGAGTACACGTGTTGATCCTTTAACTATTCATGCTATACAATAGACATGTACATATACATGTACCAATGCATGGTTCTCTGAATAAAGTAAAATATTATATGTGCAATCTCTGTTTTCGCTGCATGTGTATTTCTCATTTAATATGCATTGATTTAAGATGGTAACTGTGCCAATGAAGCACGTCGTTTTGAGCCCACAATTTACCCCCCACCCCCCCCCATTTTTTTTGGTGCATGCATCATTTTCTTCAGCTAAATGACTTGGTTTTGTCTAGGTTGGTTATAGTACGGTTGTGGACCCCGACCATTGTGTTATAGCGGGGTCCTACTGTACAAATAAGATAAGACCATTTCCTACCTGTTGAGCATTTTCAATCTTCCCTGTGGTTTCCAGTGACTCCTGAATAAAGTACCTGCCAGTTGTCCCTACCCCAGGGCTGTTGGGTGGGGATTTCAGTGGTATAATACTTGAGACATCTTCAGCCGGCAGCTAAATGACAAAAATGAATTTATCATGAAATTATTGCTGTGACATTCATAGACCTGTCATACTATCTACATGTATTATTATGAAATGACATCACATAAGGTGCATTTACAAGATATCCAAGGCATAATAATGTAACTCCAGTGATACAAACATTAATTAACTGCAACTGTCTCTTAATAAAAAAAGAAAAAACTGTACATGTCATGACCTGTGTGCTCATATCCAGTGATAATATAAAACCTTTTTTCATAAATTTTATATAAAATGTGAACTCATTTACTGTATGATCTTCTTTACCAATTAACGAGTCATGAGATTCTTTCAAATTAGGACATGCTGACTTAATTATACCCTGGTCACTGTCAGCAGTTTCTACAGTTTATCATGAGATCATAATGTGTTTCCTATTGCACTGGTTTTAAAATTAGGGTAAGCAGGTAGGTATTTTTTTTTTTTTGCAAACATTATATATAAATCAAATAATATTTAAAGCGCTTCAAATTACCAGGCAAAACCGGCTCAATTAGATGCAAAAATCAATTTCGGCTATGTGATTTTGTTTATAATAATTTTTTTAAAAAGTATTTGGGGGTGGGGGTGGGGGAAAAAGTGGTAGGGTTTGCAATGTTAAACATGGACGGTCAGCCGACCGGAAACACACATTTTTTTTTTGGGCCTAATGACTGTCAACCAGTTTGTATATGAGGGATTCTTTTGTCTGTAAAACTAGTTGTCTTGCATATAGACTTGTAAAGCCTACTGTATATACTTCAGCATAAGTTAGCTCCAACTGCAAACAACATATACCCTGATCTGCCATAGCATAATGCGCTGGCAGCTCAGGATCTATGTTGTTTGCTCTTCTGATTACTCCTAACAAGCTGCATAGACCAAGATTTGCCAGCATATTATGCAATGACAGTTTAAACATTATCAGCTTAATGGCCTATTGTTTGATTTTGTTTTAAGTTCAAGTTGTTAGTTCTATAAATAGTTCAGCCCCCCCCCGTTTCATTATTTAAATACAGTATATACCTACCGTATATACTCGCGTATAGCAACTGCAAACAACATAGACCCAGATCTGCCATCACATAATGTGCCAGCAGATCTGGGTCTATGCAGTTTGTAAGGACTAATCATTAAAACAAACAACATAGACCCTGATCTGCCGGCGCATTATGCAATGGCAGATCAGGGTCTATGTTCTTTGCATTTGGACCCAGATTACCTTTATACGTAAGTATATACGGTAAGTCCCAAGCACAAACAGATTATTATTTAATAGCTGCATGATAAATCAGTGGTTAAGTTGGTTGCATTAATGTTTTGACTGCCTATGTCCCACTGCATACAGTTTGGCTACTAGTTATCATGATGTACCAGTTATCATTATTTTCAATTTATGTCCACTATGCAAGTGATTGTTTACATGCAAGCATCTGCTATGGGAAAATGGTCGATAGTTTTATCTTCAAGTGAGTATTACTAAATACATAAAATCTCCCAAATTCAACTTAAAAGTCTTAGTTACTAACCAAGTCATACCAAGGTTGGGGGGAGGACAACTATGCCTAGGAAAATGTCACATTTTCGTCTGTAAAACCACTGACTACTGGATGTAAACATCCTTATTCGACAACAGGTGTGATGTAATCTCAAATCTCTCAAATGTGAAATTCCAATAGAGGGAACTAAACACAAATAGCATATTTACTTTTAAGCCACAGTTTGTCTCCCTTGCATCAATCAAGGTGGCCATTATGAGTTACAAATACGTGCTTGGAACTTCAGGTTGATGTATATTCATTTCTGGTACATAATAATCAATTAATTTATGTTTATACTTTTGTCAGTCGTATGCTGCTGATTTAAATAAATACATTTACCAAATAGTTAACAAATTTGTATATCAAAATTAATTTCAAGAAAAATTGAAGTTAATTTTGAATCAACATACAATGTAACTGTACAGTGACTTCATTTTTGGTAAGGAAAAGTAGGATGACCTCTCAGACTATCTATGGCCAACTTTGTGAAGGAAACAAACCAAATAAAGACTCAAAAATAAAGACTCAACAAATAGGGTTTAAGCCATGTTTTTTCTCCAGGTTTTAAAAAGAACTCTTTCCATAATATATTAAGGGCCAGTACACAATTTCTAGATTTAAGGTCTCAGACAGTCAAGTAATCTGAAAGTATGAATCCATTCTGTACCCTTTTATTTAGCTGGAGTACTATGAACATATGGATGTAGCTAACAGAGCAAGTGACAATTGGCAGAGGCAAACACATTCTACACAATGGACCAACCAATGAAACAACAAAATGAACTATCATACAATGTTCACTGGTAACCGGCTCAAATTGGCAAGACAATATCAAAGGCTTGTATCTGGTAAAATCTGTGTCTCCTAATTTGTTAGTCAGTGACATAATTCACACAAAAGTGATGTCACAGTGACATAATTCACACAAAAGCGATGTCAGTGACATAATTCACACAAAAGTGATGTCACTGTGATAATGGCTAGTTTGTAAACTTCCTCTTGAACTGCAGTGATTGGTTGGTAGTTCACATGGGCAGGGCAAGGAGCATCATAAACTTCCTCTTGAACTGTAGTGATTGTTTGGTAGTTTCACATGGGCAGGGCAAGAAACATCATGGGGAAAAAAGTATGGAAATTCTGAACTTTTATTAAGATGGAGCATGATAGTTATCTGCGGTCTCACAAGCAACAGAAGTATAATGCAATTGTCAACAAAACATACAATGTCCCAAGGATACAAGGTTCAAAGGTCAGTTAGGGATATCTAGTTTCAACATTCCTTCCATATAGGATAAAATCTTTGGTCAAAACAGATACTTCCCACCCATCTTAGAAATGGTGATCCATCAAAACAGCCCATGACAAAAAAGCCCAGACAAAAATGCTCACAGACAAAATAACCCCATAATATTAGCTTGGATGTTGACCTTTATAATTTTATTAATATTATATGAGACTGTTAACTATTAATAATTCATTAAGTTCAATTGTTATCTGTGATGCCGTATACGTTGGCAAATGATGTGCAGCCTCAAGTGAAATTCTGCCTGTACTATGTTGGATAATTTGGTTTGGTTTTTCTATGCTGTGTGCTGCGCATCTATATATCTTAGCAACCAATTTCACTGCTTTGTTCTTTGCTGGATCAGGTGCATGGCTGTGTTCCGTAATCAGTGTTGTGGCATTACTGAGCACCTTCAATCATCCATGACAGGTTTACTGGATGCAACTCCACAATGTATTCCCATCTGTGTAGATTCTTGCTAATGCGACATATTTTTTTTTTACAAATAGTATATACATTGTTTAATTACATTGTTTGCTCTAGATTTCAGTCACAATGGCTATGGAGCTATGCCACGCACACCATAATTAATCCTTTACAATTATTACCTGCTATATTGGGTGTTTTTGTCAGAGCTATTTTGTCCGCGTTCATTTAATTGTACTTTTCTGACAGGACTTCTTTGTTGGGAATATCTTTCCTTGGGCCATCATGCCAGGGCGCCCTTAGAAACATTTGAGGTAAAAAAAAAAGTTTTAAAATAGTATTAGCAATGACCTGTAAATGATGGACATGAGTAAACACAACTAAGGATGCATTATTTACACTAGCAAACTTACCAAGGGAATACCCTCATGATCCATATATCACATGAAAATTTGCATTTATGAAAAAACAACTGAAAGAGATATCCTGAAGAAAAGAGAAGGAAGATAAGAAAAACCCAGTGTTGCACTTTAAGCATGGGATAGTGGGCTTCCCACAATTTCTGGCCCCTTGTCCCCCAAATCTTGGCCTCTGTGCAACTTTGGTCATGCTATTATATACCATTACAGTAACTGCTAATGCAAACAATCATTTGTTCCTTTTAAATTTTTTGTGTCCCTCATATTGGGTGAAAAGCTGAATGAAAAACTGAAATTACCGCAAGAAAATGACCCCAAGACTTTCTTGAAATTTATTTATAGCTTATTTTAAAATGGCCTCAAAAATAAATGAGTTACCATATATACTCACCAATAAGTTGGGTCAAACTGCAAACAACACAGATACTGACTTCTGCCATTGCACAATGAGCCGAAAGATCAGGGTCTATGTTCTATGTCCTACTGATTAATCATCTCAATCTGCATAGACCCAGATCTGCTGGCACACTGTGCAACAGTGGATATGGGTCTATGCAGTTTGCTGTTGGATCCAACTTATACGCAAGTAATATGGTACATGTACCAGACAAGACATACAAATTTGCACAAACACTAACAAAGATTGGATCTGAGGATGTATCTAAAAATGTCAACATACAAATAAAAACAATTACTACACAACAGTGACAAAACTCAACAGACCCTTGACAAAAATAAAAACAATTACTACACAACAGTGACAAAACTCAACAGACCCTTGACAAAAATAAAAACAATTACTACACAACAGTGACAAAACTCAACAGACCCTTGACAAAAATAAAAACAATTACTACACAACAGTGACAAAACTCAACAGAACCTTGACAAAAATATTACTCACAAAGATATTAAAAAAGCAAAAAGTAATAAAGCACGTTCACAAGATAAAAGTAACAAATTAAACATTAAAATTTTGGGAACGGATGCTTGTAGAATCACTCACAAAACTATCTGATATAAATTCTACAAAGTGGACCAAGATGTGGACAATAGGAAATGTTTTTCTCAATTACACATGAAAGGCCCAAAGTGGGACCCAAATAATTATAAAGGCATAACAATCAACAGCTGCCTAGGCAAATTAATACAAGTATACAAAATAACAGGCTTATTACCAATGTCAAAGATGAAAAGATTATATAATATAATCAAGCTGGATTTCGACCAGGAAAATGTCTTCAAATGATTTCTTTCTTTTTAAAACAATTATTAATAAATATAGCACGGTCCTTCAAAAAAAGCTTTATTTTAAATTTACAAACTTCTGTCATGCAATTTGATACTGTATGGAGGAAAGGTTTGCTTCTGAAACTCCCACAATTGGGTATTAAATGTAATTTTTGTATATACTCAAATTTACAAGTATTTACAACTATACACCTAATCAACTAAACATAAACCAGAGGAATGGTGAGCAATTTGCTCATGGAAATATACCCATGCCCTACATTCCACCCCTACTCCAGGCATAGAATTTGCTCATGGAAATATACCCATGCCCTACATTCCACCCCTACTCCAGGCATAGAATTTGCTCATGGAAATATACCCATGCCCTACATTCCACCCCTACTCCAGGCATAGAATTTCAAATAATTTTCTACCCAGAAGGATTAGCAGATTTTAGAAATGTACTAGTCCTGCTGAAACTTTACTAGTCCTTCCAACAAAACAATGTCAGACACATATTGATATTAACTAGCCATTGGGCTATTGAAATTATGAAAACTATTAGTCTGACAAGAAATTTACTAGCCTTGGGCTAGTGGACTACTGATAATTTTTCTAGCCCTGTACCCCATGATGGAGATGAATCTATAGTTTAAAAAAAAGACTTAACTCTTCTGAAAATAGTACAATAATTTTGCAACATGCATATCTTCTAATAATGACTATAATATGTACTAAACTGCAAGAATTGACTCATTGTATTCACTAAATTCTATCATACACTGCATCCAGCTGTAAGTAAAAAAGGGAAATAACTTTCACAAAAATCACAGGAGCACAAAGATTTGTCAATATACATCTTTAGATGATGACCATTATATGTACCAAGCTTCAGAGCAATCCATAACTGTCAGATAGTTGAATTTACAAAATTTTGTTATACATTGCATCCAACTGTAAGTCAAAGTCAAAAAGGGCATCAATTCTTACAAGAAATCATGGAAGCACAAACATTTGTCAATAAGTGCATCTATAGATGATGACCATAATATGTACCAAGTTTCACAACCCACAAAAAACTGCAAGACTTGTTGCGTTTACAAAATCCTGTCCAACATTAAATTCAGCTGTAAGTAAAAAAAAATCCACATGGGAGGACTCGCTGAGTGTAATCTGCTGGTCTCAAGTCTGGATAAAGGAGGAGCGTTTGGCTTTATGCTAGCACCATAAACCAGAAAAAAGTTCTAGCTATTGAAATGGAAGTGAGAGAGAACAATGCAATAAAAGGAAAGAGCAAAGCAGACCAGAAAAATTGGCACCAGGACAGATAGAGGTTAAACCCACCAGGATGTCTCTACCCCAACAGCAGATCTCCTGACACCCAAAACTACCGTCCACATTGGGTACTGGAATGTGAGAACTTTGTATCAGACTGGGAAACTAGCACAGGTTCTCAAGGAAATGCACCAATACAAGTTTAGTCTATTTCATATCAATGGATAGGAGCACAGAAAATAACACTGGCCAGAGGAGACACCATACTATGATCAGGCAGGTAAGATGACCAACATCAAGAAGGCATAACCTTGGTCATCAAGAAACAACTGAACAACACATTTATACAATGGAAACCCATCAATGAACAACTGATGTATGCCAGGTTCAAATCAAAATTTGCCAAGATATCAATCATCACCTGCTATGTCCCCAGAGAAGATGCCAACAATGAGGAGGAAGACCTTTTCTAAGACGGCCTGAACTCAGCTGTTGATGCAACACCAAAGCATGACTTACTACTCATTATTGGAGATTTAAACGCATGATCTTACCCTCAAGAACACGTTTAACATGCTCCGTGATGAGACAGAAATGACTATCCATGCCTTCAACAGTCTTGAAAGAAACTGAATAGTACATGAAGAGGAATGGATCTCCCAGCCAACCTGGACTCCTATGAAAGAAAGAAATGTCAAACAGTACAGAGAATTGAAAAACAGCAGAAAGTGACAAGTGGTACTACAAAGAACTGCTCATTGCAGAAGCAGAACATGCAGCTGAGAGACAGGACATGAAGAATGTACAAAATCACAAAGAAGATTAAAGGAGAAAACTGGACAGATCAGAACATATATTTGAAGAGTGCAGCTGGGGTCATCCTCTCTGATGAGAGGGGAAATCAACAAGCTGGAAGGAATACTTTCATAATGTACTGAAATGACCAGACCCACCTGTTACAGCCTTAATCCCAGAAACTTAATAAACCCTTGATATCAATATGGTGGACATCACCGAGACCAAAGTCAGAGAAGCGATCAAAGCCCTTAAAAAATGGAAAAGCTCTTGGTGAGGATGGCATCTGCCCATAAATGCTCAAGTCAGATGTCACAGAAATCCCAAAGTGCCTCAGAGAAATCTTCCAGAAGATGTGGGAGAGTGAAGAAACCCACGGTGAGTGGAAATCTGGAATCATTGTAAAGTTACCAAAAAAGGATGACCTTGGTGGCTGTAACAACTGCAGAGGCATCACCCAGCTATCCCTCACCAGCAAGGTCTTCAGCAGAATGATTCTCAAAATGATCACCATCACAGCTGATGACCTCATAAGAAAGGAGCAAGCTGGTTTAAAGAAAGGAATATCCTGCATTAATCAGATTTCACCTTCCGTCAGATACTGCAGCAGTCAACTGAGTGAAACAGTACTGTCTGAAAAGGCTTTTTACAGTCTTCATCATGACTCCCTCTGCAAATACTCTATGGTATCCTCCTGAGGACTGTAACCATCATCACCAAGGCTTCCAGTATAAAGTCATCTGCAACAATCATCTCACAGATTGCTTCAGCATCAACACAGGCGTGAAACAAGCCTGCATCCTTGCAACCTTCCTTTTCAACTTTGGCATCAACTGTCTGATGAAACAGACAACTGCAGACAGCAAAAGAGGAATCAGGTGGACCTTCACTTCATCCCTGGAAGACCTCAACTATGCTAATGACACTGGTCTGCTTTCAAGTCTGCATATAGATATGTAAGAAAAGACAGATTCAGTGAGACATCCATAAGAATGGACTGAAAGTAAACAGCAAAAAAAACAAATTAATGAGGAAAAACCAACAATCCTATCACTGTGAATAACAAACCAGTTGAGGAGGTAGAGGAATTCACATACCTCAGAAGCAGTGTCTACAGACGAAGACTCAGAGAGAGCAGAAGCAGTAACTAGAATCGTCAAAGTCAATAAGATCTTTGGCATGATGAAATACATATGAGAAGTCCAAACAATTCGGATTTGATCCAAAGCAATGGATTTACAGAAGCCATGTCCTCTGTGTGCTGCTGTATGGTTCAGAATACTGGAAGCTAACATCAAAGATAGTACAAATGCTTGAAACTTTTCACAATAAGTGCCTGTGGAATATTCTCTATCTTCTGGCCAAACCAAATCAGAAATGATCTTCATTAAAGGACAAAAATAACACCTCTTGTCCCGATTGTGAAGAATAGAAGATCTTGATGGCTGGGACATGTGTGCTGAATGTCACCAGATGCACAGCTCAGGACAGACCTCCACCGGACCCCAGATGGGAGGCGAAAAAGTGGTTGTCACAGAGACACACAGAGGACTGTGGAGAAATAGATAAAGGAATATGGCCTGACATGGGACACCATCACCCGGAATGCTGCAGACCATGAGCAGTGGAGCTTTTCATTGAAGCCTAATGTGCCACCTAAGACACAACAAGGGACATGTAACTAAGTCGTAAAGGGAAATAACTCTTACAAAAACAAAGGGCACTCCAAGATTTGTCAATATGTGCATCTTTAGACCATACATTTTATTACATCATTGACTGTCCTGACCTAATGTTACCATTTGTAGAGACAAGTACATAAATAAGGTTATAAATAAGAAAAACCTACTGATATATGCATTCACGATCACATTTTACAAACAGTCAGTCACTACTGCCGTCTGTTCTAACAGTATATTTCTATATGAAGAAAAACAACATTAACACAAAAATAATTGTCTAGCAAATGTGTATGGTCCGAAAAAAAATGAATGCCCCAAAATTGGTTCATAAAATTGAAAAGAATCTACACAAAATATGTCAGATAAATTATTCATCAGTGATGATCTAAATATAATTCTCAATCCAGTACTTGATAAACAAAAGGGACAACCAAATTCTCAATCCAGTAATTGATAAATGAACGGGACAACCAAATTCTCAATCCAGTAATTGATAAACAAAGGGTACAACTAGATTCTCAATCCAGTAATTGATCAACAAAGATGACAACCAAATTCTCAATCCAGTAATTGATAAACAAGAGGGATAACCAAATTGGGGACAACCAAATTCTCAATCCAGTAATTGATAAAGAAGAGGGACAACCAAATTCTCAATCCAGTAATTGATAAACTAGAGGGACAAGCAAATTCAAATTAAGAAACACTCACTTCTTTTAAAGATAGGTATAATCTCATTGATATCTGGCATAATATAAACCTAGATAAAAAAAAAAAAACAATTTACAGTGTATGTGGCATTCAAATAGTGGACCTCCAATTTTATGTAGATTAGTCACTGGCTGTTTCAGGAATACTATTTTTAAGTGTGAAATTATGTCTAGTCTCTGTACAATTGATAAATCTATACCATAAACAAAATACCTAATAAATATCCTTGTCACTCAGACCTTTAATAATGTTACCATATATATTCTTCATTGTTGTGAATATAGATTCTAACTTCAGCACAGTTTTTAAAGTTTTTTTAATCTATTTATCACAATTTTCTGCAGTTTTGTAAGTTTTTCACAATAACCAACACAGCCTTGTACAGTTGAGTTCTGCTGCAGGTTACAATTGGTGAGGTTATCTTACATAGGTATAAATGAGCAGTGCCTGTCTGAGAAGATGCAGGAGCTGAAAGTTAGCTCTTTGAAGTCAGCCATTCAGTAAGGAAGTCTCTAGGCTAACCAGTGGTAGACCTCTGGGATACTGGACATAAAATTGGGCACATAATATGTATGGATGTCCTTATATTTTAGGAAACATTTCTTGTATATTTTTACATTTCTATTAACTGAATGCCGGTTGAAAACACTTATAAATACAATAACCAATTCTACCCAACCGTAAAATTTAAACTCTGGTAAATGTGGTCACTCCTTTTGTTGGGGCATGGTGTGAATTATACATTTATTTGCATAATGCATCCATTACATTAACAGTTTTTAATTTTAAATTTGTTATCTGGTTCACAATTAACTTTAATATCAAAATCTGATACAAATTACACACAAATATGACTGTACCTTCCTGTTTTATTTTGCTGCCTTGTTAATTGTAACAATAAATTATAAATTCATCCCATCCTTTCGTAAATTTACATTTAATGCTCAAAATGACTTTATTTGCGAGTACTTTCAACAAAAATGCAACTGACTGAATATACCCACTATGTGACCAATTTTTCCCACCATATGACTGACAGTATCTGACATTCAGTTGCTTGACTCTTGTGCTATCATACAGTTCTTTACAACATTGAAAACTGAAAATACCCAGCAACTAAATGCTGAGAGTATGATGTTTCTTTAATTTTATTGTCTATTGAATGATATCACAGAGACCAACAGTGTGCATGCATTTGATGCAGAGAGCTGACCAAAATTAAGAGTAGGGTCAGGTTACCTTGGAACCTCAGGGGGTGGGGGAAGGACTGAACTAGACACCTTTTAACTAATTAGTGTATAGGTTGGTTGGTAGGCAAATATTTCCTGACATGTGCTTTTATTACACGTCGACTGCCTCTTTCCACCCCTCTCAAAAATGATGAGAAAATCCTATTTGCTATTCCGTGTTTGTTTCGTATCCACATGTCGTTATCCATGCACTTATGACTACTGAATAAACACTTAAGCCAATCAAATACCAGCATTTAGGTTTATACTCATTTATGACATCATACACATAGGTCACAAGTCCAAGGATGTGTATTATGCAAATGACATTCTGTAATGGTGCACAGTACAAAAATCACGTGGATGTCCAAATTTGCACTATAATAATTTCACATATTTGTCTCTGTATGGGCATTATTTGCTGGAAACAACAAAATGCACCCCAAAACTATCAGAATTTCAGAACACACCAACAACAATAACCAGAGAAAACTGCAATAACGTGATACAACACAACAATGAACACACAAGAACAACAAGGAAGCTATTTCTTTTGACACCTTGTGCTATATAAACTTTCATTGATGTATCACTAATTGGTTAAATGGAAAACATAACATTCACATACATTTGTAACACAAGGAACTGTCTTATGTCCTCTGTTACATTTCAGTACACTGTAGACACATGTACTCATTTCTGTCTGTAAAACAAGGGAAAACTATTAACAACACCCACTCCTCTTCTCCCAAATGAAAAATTATAAATAGCACCTATTGGGAAAATATTGAGAAGGGGTGTGGGCGTTATCAATAATTTTCTTATTTTTACTTAAACAAGTGCATGTGACTGTACTGTAAGCTTAAGATCTACTGGGATATAACTAAATTAACTAATTATAAAATAGTTTCACTGTCATTCATGTTCTAAAACTATATTTTAAAAATACTACAAGTGTCTTATGATACCCAACAACATGACCAAATTGTGTAAATCCAGTGGGGTGAAATATCACATGATAGATGGCTGATAGACATCACCACCACTGCTGCTTATTCACATGGCCTACTGTCTGATGAGAAGAAACCAACAATATATGCATATCAAATGCATATACCATAATCTCTATTTAGATGTCTTAATACCCACAATCCCACTCAACCCATCTTTACCATACTTGTAGAAGTAGAAAGGGTAGAGGGTCTGCACCAGTTGCTGCACAATTGTCAGCTGTTCTAAATTCTATGTGGCATTTTTGCTAGTTGCAGACACAAAATGTACCTTGCATTAGGGACCAACGATTTAATTTTCGGGGGGTGGGGTGGGGGGTGAGCCTGGGATTTATTCGAGAAAAAAATTCCAGCCCTCAAATAGCTTGAAAAACATAAATTATGAATTTATCTTGAGGTAAAATAGACGAAGTTGTTCCCTGCCTTTTTTTTTCCTGACATGACTGGTGGCAGAGAACAACCATATGCTGACATAATCCATTCTGAAGGGTCGGCTTGATATGCATGCAGATTATTGGTACTATACTAAAAAGTGAGTCTTCTAGAGGATTTAATGCCATGGATCAAATGAAGAAGAATTATACTTGCCATCTGGATACCAAGGTCAATCAAAATAAATTTTATCATTAGTAGCAAGCAGCCTATGATCAGCATGTATAACAAGCAGACCCTCCTGAATGGATTAAGTCTTTATATGGTTGTTTTCCGCCACCAGTCATGTCAGAAAAGAAAAAAGGCAGAGAACTTGCTGGTCTAGAGCAGGGGTGCATACCACACAGCATGATACATTTTGTGGGGCATGCAGCCCATGTCCTTACTTTATGCATGTATAATTATGCTTTAATTATAGACACAAAACTTTTAGTGTGGCCATCTTAGTTCCAATCAAGGTCGAGTCTGGCCCATGTAAACGTTTGAGTTGTGCACCCCTGATCTAGAGGTAAAAGTGAACAAAATATCCCAGCTCGAAAGAAAATCTCAGACCCTCCCAAAAATTAAATGGTTTGTCCCTTACGTGTTAATGGTGCCCTCTGCCAACTGAAAATATACTGCACCTTGTCAATAGTAACTGGAGCAAGTAAAGGTAACTGCTGCAAACCCTCTAAAAGAGGGTTGGTGTAAGCCGCTGAAAATCAGTTAGCATTTATACCTCTTCAGGAAATGGTCTTTCTGATGCATGACTTGTCAAATCTATAAAGAAATCTTTTTGTCCAGATGTCAGGGGAGCTTTAGGGTCATTTTTAGTGTCCCAGGAGGCTAAACGATCGCGTAGGACTTTCAAATCGATTCCCTTCAACGGTAACGTGTCGGCCATCGTCAAGTAGACTACCTTTTTCAAGTCGAGAAAAAAATCGAAAGAGGTAATCACCACAACACAACATTTCTCACATTTTATTTTAAAAATTCACATATAATTTCAAGAAAAGTTTTAATATAAATATTTCTTGCAGAGTAAATACAAATTTTGTATACAAATTAGTAGAATTAATAAACATTCGCTGAAAAGTTCGTTAATGAACTTAACTTAACTTTAAACAAAACTTAGTAAACCGTCATGGCGCTATCCTATGGTTGGTTATGTGCACGGCAAATTCTAACGCATAGGTACTCTATTTGCCTTTTTTTTTTTTTGGCAATAATTTCAAAGGGGTATAAATTTTAAAATAATCCTTCAATTTGGTAGTAAAGGCTTTTCGTCTGACGACCGACCATTTCAATTTCAGCGACGCCGGGGGTGGGGGTGGAAGTGGGCTGGCATGGGATTTTGTTGAGACAAATTTCCGGCCTCCTAATATGCGATCACTTAATAAATTGTAGTCAGAGTTTCCTCTGACCCTTTCCACAACATTTCAGATATTTTGACAATTACGTCACACCCCACAATAAATGTCAAAATATCTAAAATGGGGTGGGAAGTGTCGGAGGAAACTCTGACTAAATAAGTTGCTATTGCTTTGGGGGGGGGGGTGTTTTGTTTTTTTGTTGCAGATTTAAGTTTAGCTTGGTTTGGTGTTTTACAACACAGCAACACAAGTATGTTATTTTACTCTCGAGGTAATTGAAGTGCCTTGCCCAAGGACAAAAAATGTTAGCTTACCTGTGCTGTTGGTTACTAAGGATTCAAACCTACACTCTTGGTTGCAAGTCTGGCATGCTAACCACAGAGTCACCGCAGTTCCTGCCTCCATTTGTTGCCTCTTTATTTGCAGGAGAGTTCATTGTTCTGCATCCCTGAGCCTGCAGGGCAAAACAAGAAATTAATATCTGTTAAGAAACTGTACATGTACGATTTTCATAAAGTAGATTTGCTTATAATTACATCTAAAACAAAGCAAAACATTGTTTTCCCCTAATGTAAGGTGTCATTTTTTATTTAATTCAATTTAGATTTCATGCTATAGTATACGGAAGATGAGCTGATACTGGCATTTTTGTATATTCTTTACTGAAAAGCATCATTAATTTCAGATTGGAAACAAATTGGAAAAGCCTAAAATTTGAGTATTTGTCAATATAATAGCCACTAAAATGGATTGTATCCAAAATTAGAATAAGTTCATTCTGTGAAATGATTAGGGTATACAAAGATTTTGACATGGATTTCAGCACAAAAATGGCGGCAAGTTCAGAGTGGTACAAAGGTTTCCCTGTAGATGGTGAGACCAAGAACATGTCATAGCATGTGCAGTGCAACTGGAACACATGCGGTCCATTGTTTTCTATAAAAAAAAGTGTTTTATTCCTATCAAACCAAGCTTTCCTAAGTCATTAATTTGTGAATAGATTGAATAGCTGATGCTATTCAGGTATGTTTGTATTCATTACTAAAATACCGTATATATTCACTTATAAGTTGGGTCTAACTGCAAACAGCATAGACACTGATTTGCTGTTGCATAATGCCCAAGCAGACCAGGGTCTAGTTTGTTTATTGGACAGATTACTCCTGCAAACTGCCGAGACCCAGATCTGCTGGCACATTATGCAACAGCAAATCCAGATCTATGTAGTTTGCATTGATACCTGATTTATTAGCGAATATATGCGGTAATAGCACATATACATAATTATCATGGAATAATGCCAGTATTGGCTTATTTACTACCAACTTTGTTCAAAATTAGAGATGGAATCTTCTTGTCATCTGATTATCTTAGCTAAGCATCATACCAAATATGATCACTCATGATCATTAGATAGAGTTCAGGTAAGAAGGAAAATGACTAACAGATGAATAGACATGACTAATCATCTGTTTATCTTCTAAAGTACAGATATAATCTCATGGTGGTCAGTCATGCATGACAATCCATTCATCCATGTATCCAACTTTCAGGTGGTTCTTCTCATGACCTGAAATCTGTATACATTTATTGATGGGAAGACAGTAACGTTTGCAGGGGTAGGTCTGGCATTGAAAAAAAAATTACCATAGATTTTGCCTCACTAGTTTTTCTCTTCAACAGAAATATTTTTTTTATGCTAAATAGTTCACTGTATTCATATATTCTATTTAGTATTTGATCCTTTGCAATTACTTTTTGCCCAAACAATTTTCCAAATGGATGGGTTGTTTTGGCCAAGATTTCTTTTTTTAAAATGCAAAATATGTAATCTTAAAGGTGATCCCTGATATAATCTTTTAGGAGGATAAGTGGCTGGCTGTGAAGCTTGCACCCTTTGGCAGTAGGGATTTTAAAGTTAAAAGGGTGAATATTTGTATAGGCTTAATTCCTAATTTTCTGTAATTAACAGGTCACTCTCATTATCAGCATTCCTCTCCAGAAAAGGAAGTTGTGGACAGAGAATGTTATGTCATTGCATGGGGAAGAGGGCTCAGTATTTTGAACTGCCAAGATATGGGACTTTCCAGGCTCAACTCCGAAATTTTTATAGGTTTTCAAGACAGCATAATAGAGGCAACAGGATGCCCCAATATGTTGAATTAACTAGCCTGGTTCCTCATGTGCAGTTTACATGTTTGGTATGTATTTGATGCAATATATCTTCAGACACTAGTACATTAGTAGAGGGCAAGCTTGGTTTGAATTGTCTAAAAAATAAGCCAGTTATTTTGATACAAAAAATTAATACTTACCTTATTTTGACCAAAGAAAAACTCCAGCAGTAATTTGTATACTAAACATAATAGTCATATTCGTTCTTATAGTCACAACTGTTTGATCGATACTGGTCATATACAGTGACATACCTTAGTAGTGTTTAAAAATAAACACATGCAGACATATTTGGCTTAGAGGTAATTATTCCTCTAAAGTCTATGGCATGCTGTCCATTCATTTACTAAGAACAGTTTGTATTTCAGATTAAGTAATGTTGTTCTAGTCATTCAGCTTAAACTTTAGCTAACCCTATTGATGAACATTCAGATTAATGTGCAAGAAAAACAATGTGCCATTCAGTTTAAAGTCATTATATTTCAAGCATATATTTCTTGATATGGTTTTCTGTCACTATTTTTCACAAGGAATGTGAGAACAAATAATCAACCACATATATTGATGTGGCATGGGGAAACCCCACACTCAGGGTCATATTTGGTGAACAGAAACTCAACAAAGTCATCCTCTGCCCATAGGTTATGACCCCTTGGGTGGTATTTCCCCATCCAGTATAACGGATTCTGTTATTCTGACTCAGATTCCTATATGTGAATGATTGTTTTTCTCTAGTGTTGAATAACTCTTTAATCACATGACTGTTGACAAACTTCACATTCATAATGTCACAGTTGTCACCTATTATTCTATCACTGTAATTTCAGCAGCATTGTTTTCTAATTTACATGCACTTTAACTTCATTTCCAACTTTACACCAAATTCTTTGGTGAAAGCCAAACATTATACCCTTTCACTAAATATTGAAACATTTAATATATATATATATATTGTCCTTTTTATGTTTTATCTGTAGCACCTGGATACAGTTTTCTTTATGATCTATGCTTTGTAGCCAGGAATGTGAGAAAAATAATCCTTCATTATGTATCAGTGTTGAATATGAAAATTTCATCCTCAGGATCACAATTTTGCATCAGACACTTGTCAGAGTCTTGTGTCTAATGAAACTTTCCAACTGTCAGGTGGAATTTTTCTATGCTACACCAATTCATATGAAGGACCCTATTAATCATGTCCATGGAAAAGATTAAAAACAAATACTGTGAATTCATTTATTTTGATTGGTATACATTTTTTGCTATAAGCACATAACATATATACCGGGTACTTGCTTATAAGATGACTCGACTATAAGTCAAGAATTTTTTCTGTTTAAATTGAGCTCTGTCTCGAGTTATTTGCAATTTGTATTTTAATATCTCACCCCTCTAATTTTGTTGAGAATTATTTCTAGCTAGAGTTATTTGCAACTTGTTCTGGTACATGTTGTGTACTATCTTGTATTTTAATATCTCACCCCTCTAGAGCGTTAGTATACTAATTTTGTTGAGAATTATTTCTAGCTAGGGTAGGTATTTAGTTAAAATATCCCTAGCCTTGCCTAATTGGGTCTACGGGCTAATTTTGATTCATTTTATTGTTTATTACAATTACCAAATCATCGTAACTCACATTCCTTTATGTGAATTGTGCTATTTTTATAACTCAGAAAAGTAGGTCAGACACCACTTTTTTCCCTTCATATTGCATGTTTGGTTATCAAACACTGGTTCATTCACAGAATTAATATTGGATAGTTTTCCTTGATATTATCCTTTTTTATTAGCAATCTTACCAACTGGTTTTTTGCTAATTTAATCATCCCCAGCTTGTGATTAAGCCTGTTTGACTTCATTATCTTATAATCTTCAGTACTCAGCTTATCATTGCTTACCTTTTTGCATTAAAACATCAGTAATTGTTTTAATTCTCTGAGAAGCAACACCTAGGTAAGGTGAGTTCTTGCTGTTATCATGTTTAGCATAGACTTAGTCCATGCAAATACTTTTTTGTAATTATACTTGCATAGAAATTTTTGAATAAATCTTCTTTTCAGCATTCATTTACAGCAATGTGTAAGCAGAGTGTGGGTAGGTGTGGCCACAGGAAAACCTCTTGGGACACACACCCCACTTGCCCATCTTGTACAGGATGTGAGAGGACAGAAGGTTGTCCCTTTTGCAGCCTATGGTCAGACGATGTCTGGGACCTTGCCGAACATAGACATGCCTATAAAGGAAGGAAAAAAGTTCCTTCCTCGTCTTCCTCAGAATTTTCTGGGTTTTCATTCTCTGAGACCCTTGGACCTTGAAGAAGGATTACCAACGACTCTTTGGAGATTCTTAGGGTTAGTGGGCCCCTTTTCCACTAGGACAGAGAGCAAGTCGCGCCCTCCAATTGTGGAGGAACAGCACCCTCTTCCATCCAGAAGGGCAGAGAATAAGTCTTTTCCCCCCTCCCCCCACCCGTTAGGGAGGAGCAGCACCCTTTACTCACCCGCAGCTCGGTGGTGGCTGCAAGTGAGTTGCACCACCTATAAGGGGCAAGCAGCACCCTTTCAGACCCAGGAGACCATTATCGGTGATGGGATCAAGCCACCCGTTAAGGGGAAAGCTCAGATCAAGGGAAGGGTCTTCCTACAGATCTGAGTCACCTGACCAGGCGCTAGGCACTGGGCACTGGGCACCAGTCTATGAGTACCAGTCACTGGTCATTGGAGCCCCTTCAGTACAGGGATAGGTATTGGGGAAAGCCACCCCTCCCCTCTCTGTAGACTGCAGCTTCATCCCATGGGGGATTGGGAATTGGCTTACATGTGCCAGATTAGAGAAGGTGATTGGATCTGCATCCCCCCTTTCATATAATTTTTCTAAATCCCTATGGGATGTGGGGTCTTCCACTGCAGGGAAGTGATTGGCCCTTTCCCTGCATGCAGCAATGGACTTCATGACCTTGGCCACATGGTAGAGATGTCGATGCCACGGGCCATGGACCTACATCTTCCTCATACGAAGTTGGGTCAAAATAGAGGGATGAGGATGGACCTTCTTTCCCCAAACACTCCAGGAGGGTAGAGAGTCACTCACACCCACCTGCCGAGTCCACTACTAAGAACAGTCCATTAGCTCTGCATGAAGAGTTACGGATTCAGGTTCCTCTTATTCCTAATCTCCCCTGCAACAGAGAGTCATTGGGTCACATAGTCCTGCCTCCCAGGAGAGAGAGCGCGACAAAGATGTCCTTTCTGTTCTTGTCAATTCATACGAGTTTGATACAGAACAGGCTGACATATCACCCCCTCCCTTTGGGTTCCCTGCCTCCTCTCACCCCTTGCTCAAGGTGACAGAGGATGAAGAGAGCAGGTTTTTTAACAAAGTGGCAAATGAGGTTTACTGTCCCTTGCCCAGTGACCTGTGTCCCAGGCCATCAGGTTCTGGTGACTCAAACATTCTTTCCAGTTTGGACAAACTTTCTGGGGCAAACTCTTGACCAGATCTCTTGTTGCATCCTCACTCAGTTATTATTAAGGAGCTTTCCCAAAGGTTTAGCAAGGGCCAAGACTTTGCTAGACAACATAAGGGGTGGTCTGTCTCCCCATCTACATTTCAACCCTTGGTTGCTGCATCTAGTTATAAGGTTCATACCCCTTCATGGCACACTAAACTGCCCACTTTGGATGCTGAAGTGGCACAAGTGGGTATTTTGACGGGGAGCTGGGTGCACCTCCCAATGAAAACATTTGGAATCTTTAGAACAAAAGGCTACATCACTAGTAACCATAGTCTCACATGCCAACCTCTTTTCAGCAGCCTCTTTCAACCTGCTTGAAGGATGAATCTCTGTCGCCAATTGCCCTTCATCGTTTGTTGGAAGCAGAGGCAAAAACTTCTAAGGTATGTGTTATCCTTGTCCATGGTCTTGTCAGCGGAACTTCTCCACATCCGCAGGGATGTTGCTCTGGACACATCCATGGTCTTACTTGAGCACAGTAAGAACCTACTGAGGGCTGCTCCGCTATAGGCAGAGACTCTATTTGGAGGGCTCATCCCCTCTGTAGATTTCTCAGAATTTGAGAGACCAACAACACCGGTCCCCATATCCCCTCTTGTCCCTTTTAAACGAGCAAAGAAGCGAAATCATCCTGACTGGCAACAGGGTCTGTTGGCTAAATTATTTAAAGCTGTGCACTCCCAATTAAAGCAATAACTCCATTTCAGAGCTCCCCTTCTGTAGTCAGGCCATAAAAAGGGACACCACAAAGGCCAAGGGAGGAAGTTTGCAGGTCCTTCCCCCTTTCCTAAGGACAAGGGTTGTTACCCCGAGGGAGAGAGTCCTGCAGATTGTCCCTCTTCTGTTGGTTCCCATAGGCACCAGACTAAACCTCTTTTTAGAGTCTTTGTCTGTTATAATGATCAATGTCAGGGTCCTTTCTATCATAAAAGGTGATTACCAGCTTAGGTTTCAGGATCTTCCTCTAGTAAGGTCCCCCATGTTCTTCCACCAGTTGAAACGGGTGCAATTAAAGGAAGAGGTTCACTCCCTTCTTCAGAAGGGTATATTAGAGAGGGTGATAAATGACCAATCTCCGGCTTTCTACTCCTGAATTTTCCTGGTACCCAAGAAAGGGGGAAAGTTTTATCTAATTATCTACTTTTCTTCCCTACACAGATTTCTGCAGGAGGAACCTTTCAAGATTGAGACCACATCCTCAGTCAGGAATACCATAAGACCTTGTGACTGGGCAGTCTCCATTGACCTTCAGGATGCGTATCTTTACATCCCTATCTTTCCTGCACACAGGGAGTACCTCCAGTTTTGCTTGAATGTGGAGGTCTTCCAGTTTCAAGCTCTGCCATTTGGCCTAGCCTCCACACCCAGAGCATTTACCAGGGTCATGGGAGTAGTTGCATCCCATTTAAGGTCACTTGGTATCCCAGTCCTCCAATATTTTGGCTACAGTTGGTCCATGGTGACCAGGCTGGGTCTTTTACAGAACCTAGAGACAATGGAGCTCACTTCATCTTAGGATTTTGTCTTAATGTGGATGAATTTCCTCTCAAACAGAGGATTAGTCCATGTTCCACATGACAGAGTAGACAAGATCCTGTTTCTGTTGGAGGCGCTGAGAGCAAAGACCATGTTGTCAGCTCATCTTTTTCTTTCTCTGCTGGGGACCTTGAACTTTGGAGCAGACCTAGTTCCCTTAGGCAGACTGCACTTGCGTCCTCTCCAGTTTCTCCTTTTGGCAATCTGGAAACCGCACGGGGACCATCTGTATGCTTTGATTTCTCTAGGTCGGGATTTCCACCATCATCTGATTTGGTGGACAAATGGAGACCTGTTTCTGGCTGGAGTCCCCATGCATGCCCCCAAACCCAACTCCTATCTGTTCGTAGATATGTCAGATTCAGTTTGGGGTGCTTATCTGGATCTGGAAGGACTGATTTTTCAGAGTTTGTGGTCCCAGGAAGAATCTATCCTCCACATCAACAATTTGGAAATGAGGACATTGTTCTTAGCCCTTCATGGATGCGTTGACAAAATAAGAGGTCACTGCGTGATGGTCTCCTCTGATAGCACATCAGTGGTAGTGTACCTCAGGAGACATGGAGGCACACATGCACATTCTCTCTACATGGAGGTTTGGAACCTCATTCGCTGGGCAACCTTTGAAGGAATTACCCTCTGAGTTCACCACATACCTGGAAAAAAGAATATTTTAGCGGACAGTCTGTCAAGGAAAGGAAAGATGGTTCTCACAGAATGGTCCTAACAACAATCCATAGCAGACTCCCTGTTCCAACTTTGGGGAGACTCCATTGTCACAAGGCTAAACAACAAGCTCCCCTTTTACGTTTCCCCAGTCCCCAACAATAGGCCCTGGACAGTGGACGTTTTAAGCCTGAAGTGGGATCATATGTTTGCTTACACCTTCCCACCATTCAGGATGATCTCACAGGTACTTCACAAAGTAAGGAACTCCACTGCTCAGCTCATTTTGATAGCCCCTCTGCGGCCCAAGCAATCGTGGTTCAATGATCTTCTTGATCTGCTATTGGACCATCCCAGGACATTTACCTCAGAGGAAGGACCTCCTGTCGCGGCACAGGGGCTCTCTCCTACACAACAGCCCACAGATTTTCCACCTTCATGCTTGGCTCATCTCAAATTATCCTTCCACAAAGAAAAGTTTTTGAACAAAGTTGCTAAGTGCATTCAGTCCAGGAGATAATCAACATCTAAGGTCTATGATGCCAAATGGAGAATCTTTTGTAATTGGTGTAGTAGAAAACATGTAAATCCTACCTGTCCCTCTATGTTCACAGTGGCTGATTTTCTTCTCTTCCTTTTTGAAGAGAAACAATGCTTGGTTTCTGCTATAAAGGGCCATAGGGCAGCCCTATCCAGCACTCTTAAAGTTTTGAAAGGCCCAGCCATCAGGATGGACTCTCACTTAGCAGACCTTATCAGGTATTTTGAGCTGCAAAGACCAGTGTCTTGCTCGCTAAGACCTAAATGCAATCTTTCATGTGTCGTGTGGTCTCTGATTAAACACCCCTATGAACCTTTGGATGCAGCTTCCGTCGAGAACCTTACCCCTCATGACTGTTTACTGTATAAGGTTCAGTGGAAATTATAGTCAGTTTCTCTTCTTTGCTAACCAGGTTTTTTAGCAATATACCAGCTTCCATCATTTACTTCAATCTTGATTGATATCCCCAGTCTCGGTCCTATCTGTGCTGGGGATGATCAAGATAGACTTATATGTCCAGTTAGGGCTTTACATTTTTTTTTGGCAGCCTCAAAAGAGAGAAGAAAGGGTAGGAAGCATCTTTTCCTCCCCATTAAGGGTTCAACTGATATTTCAGCTTCCACCATTTCAAGGTAGATTGCAATAACTATCAAGATAGTTTATTCGTTCCTTACCGATAGGGACCTTTCGTGCATGAAAATTAAAGCCCATGAGGTTTGAGCCATTGCTACTTCATGGGCCTATCTAACTCATTTGTCTCTGGAGGATGTGATGAAATGTGCATTTTGGCATTCTTACACTACTTTCTCCGCCTTTTACTTTCTGTCATTAGCTCACCAAAGCAAATGCATATTTTCCTTGTCAGATTGTCATAGCTCAAAAAGTGGCCCATATGGATATGATCCTGCACTCTATAATGAGGGTGAGTATTCCTTGTGTTTGTTTTTCTTTTGCCAGTTGTGGGATCATCAGCCTCCTGCCAAACTGACAAATTCAGCTACGCAATAGCAACAGGTATGTATTACTGATATTAAAATGTAGTGTTTTAGGGGGGTAAAACATGATTTTAATGATATAATACTTAACTGTTGCTATTGCCAGATTCCCTCCTCCCGCCCTGCACTGATGTCCCACTTGTTTAGGCTGCATCCTGAAATAGAATGAAGGACAGTGCGCATGGGCAAGGTATCTGAGGGGTGGACCAGGGATGACCTAGTTTTCTAGAATCTTCTGGTTCACCCGAATGGGAGGATAAATTTTTGTCATATGGTCGGGGTATTTTCCATCCAGAATAGAGCCAGTTATGCAATAGCAAGAGGTATGTATTACATCATTAAAATTAGTTTACCCCCCCCCAAAAAAAAAACCCCTACATATTATTGGGTGGAATATGTCACAAATAAATTGACATTTTGTCCAGCTATCTTCGTGGAATAAAAACCATAAAAATCCATAGTGCTTAACATTTTAATTCCATTTATATGACAAATCCATAAATTCTATTATAGTTCACATACTGGTATAAAAATAGTAGTCCCGAATGATCCAGTTCACAATATCTGATATGGTCATTTCATATGTCTTACAAATAAACAATTAAAGTAAAGTCCACACTTTTGTGATTCACAGTATCCTATAAATGTCACTGTCTAATGTCATCTGGTTTAAAGTCCAAGAATTCATCCTCATCATCTGAATCACAAAAGAAAGTTCTGAAATCCTCTGTCGTCATCTGATCATCTTAAACACCGTCCAACTCTGATTCCACATCTTTACTGTCATCTGCGGGTCTTTATGTGGAGACTGAGCTTGGGCCCTGTAAGTGACACTTTGATCATACAGTCTGTGAAATCTAGATATGCCACAACTGAACAGGTGTCAGTTGTGCAGCATGATCACAGAAAGTTCAAATAAGCACCCTCTGTTAACTGAATATAGGACTCAGTTTGGCACAGAACTTGTACAAAAAATTGGCAGCTCGATCAAAGGGTGGTCAACTGGAAAAACAAAGCAGGTGCTGCCTTTACAAGCTAAGGGATTAATGTCGGACATACACAGGGAGTTGTAGGACTTTACTTGACACTAAACAGGTATCAAATTCATGGCTTGATCAAAGGATTGTCAACTGAGTAGCAGAGTGAGTGCTGCCTTTACAAGCTATATGCACTGGCATATAACTTAAGAAATATCATTCAAGAATTAGATCTGGCTTATGAAAAATACAAATATCAATCAGATCAAAACTTTTATTGCATCAAATTCAACAGTGTTTATACAGCAAAACAGAAAATATAATACAGTATATACGGGTTGTTTTTTCACTTACACGAAAATGGAAGCAATATAATTACTGGTAAACACCCATGGTAAACAACATCCATGGACACTTCACTTTGCGGTGAGTAATATTTAATTCAATATTTCCAAAAATTATTAAAATCCAAATTAGATAGAATTATTGTGTAATGAATGCCATAATGAACATAGTACAATCCATATATGCATTTTTTTATGAGAATAGTGGCAAAAAAAACATAACAATATTTGAATTGACAGTATTTCATACATACTGCAAACATCAAGTATTTCCAATATTATCCCTAGATATATCAAATATTTTGTCTGTTGCACTTATTAGACGACCCTACTCATGAATTGAATTTTCAGTAACAAAAACATGGACTTATAAGCGAGTATGTATGGTAGGTACCAACATTCTTAAATTGTGGATGGGAGACCTCTTGTTTCTACATAAGGATCCATCTGGATTGAGGATGGGAGACCTCTTGTTTCTACATAAGGATCTATCTGGATTGAGGATGGGAGACCTCTTGTTTCTACATAAGGATCCATCTGGATTGAGGATGGGAGACCTCTTGTTTCTACATAATGATCCATCTGGATTAATGATGGGAGACCTCTTGTTTGTACATAAGGATCCATCTGATTAAGGATGGGAGACCTCTTTCTACATAAGGATCCATCTGGATTAAAGATAGGAGACCTCTTGTTTCTATGTTTCTACATAAGGATCCATCTGATTAAGGATGGGAGACCTCTTGTTTCTACATAAGGATCCATCTGGATTGAGGATGGGAGACCTCTTGTTTCTACAAAAGGATCCATCTGGCTTGAGGATGGGAGTCTGCTTGTTTCTACAAAAGGATCCATCTGGATTGAGGATGGGAGACCTCTTGTTTCTACATAAGGATCCATCTGGATTAATGATAGGAGACCTCTTGTTTCTACATAAGGATCCATCTGATTAAGGATGGGAGACGTCTTGTTTCTACATAAGGATCCATCTGGATCAAGGATGGGAGACCTCTTGTTTCTACATAAGGATCCATCTGATTAAGGATGGGAGACCTCTTGTTTCTACATAAGGATCCATCTGAATTGAGGATGGGAGTCCTCTTGTTTCTACATAAGGATCCATCTGGATTGAGGATGGGAGTCCTCTTGTTTCAACATAAGGATCTGTCTGGATTGAGGATGGAAGTCTTCTTGTTTCTACATAAGGATCTGTCGTATTCCATAAAATTGGAAGTAGCTGGTAAAGATTTAAATATAACAGTGGAGTTTGGGGTTGCTTCCCCAACAGGGGTACATGGGGCAGTAAAAAGTAGCCAGTTGCTTTAGTAGATTTAGGTGGGTAAATTAAACAGCTTATGGTGCTTAGGGACTGTCTTGAAGAATCATTGTTCACTGCTGGGTCTTAAATTCATGGTTTTTAGCAACTATGAATTAACAAAATTTGGTATCTCACAAACAATAGGGAATTTCAGGGGTTTTTTCTTCCATTTTTCAGGTCTGTGGATTGAGTTTTGTTGGTGCCATGATCTGGAATTATGAAAACATAGCACGCCATCATAAAAGAATAATAGAGAAAGATGGAATCATGCTTGAAATTCCTGGAAGCAAACAGTACACACCACCAAGACGTTATGGACTATTAAGTAATGTAAGGAAAATTTGCTGTCCCCATTACCTTTATGCACTTAGACCTGGCCCACTTTCCACCAAATACTGTAAATCGCAAACCACTCATGGCCACAAAATTTTGGCAGATCTAGAGAGGAAGCTGTATTCACAAAAATAATTGTTGCCAAAGGTGATATACTAAAATATTAAGCATCAATTACTTGCTAAATTTGTATGTCCGTAAGATGCTGAAATTCCTGTATTCACAGACATCTAATAATGCCATACAGAGTTTTACATCATGTAAAACTGAGGTTGAATTACACAGTGCAACTTAAAATGTGGCAGTCAAATCCCAGTCGGGAAGTCTAATTATGTACTGAATTTGTAACAAAACGGTAAAGGCTGCATTGAAACAATTCCTATTTTTCACCAGTTATTAGTTTGAAAAAGTGCTCCCATTTTAAGTTTCATCTCTGTGTAGAAGTCAAGTAGTTTTTCTAGTTGACATTCATTTTACCACACCAGACTGGTACATCAGTTATCTAAACACAGATGCTAACTGTCAAATTGCTCGTTGTCATGGTCAACAAACAGGTAGTTACTTGACACCACTCTCCTTTTGCAAATGAGGGAGTGTCAAAGCAGTCATGTTCTGTTAACACATTTCTATTTAAACCGAACTTTCTATTACAGGTGTGTAATACAGTAAAACATGTCTTGAAGACAACTGATATGAGAGACCACCTGTCTTGAGAGATCAGACTTTCAGTGCATGAATTTATTGATTATATAGTGTTATGACCTGTCATGAGAGACAGCCTGTTTTGAGAGACCGTATCTTTATGGCAGAAGGGGTGGTCTTTCAAGACAGGTTCTGCTGTAATACCATCTGAATGCAAGTCCTGTGTAGCATTAAATCCACTAGACACTGCTAAAGTTGATTAATGGAATGGACTTTAGGGCCACTTTACATAGTAAACTACACTTCTTGAAACATAAAATTTTTGTAGTATACTACACTAGTGTTCACACAACAGACCATGGAACATGGTTACTAGCACATGAGATCTAAAAATAAACATACAGCCTCCAAAGTGTAAATATAACCTGAGTATGATCTCTCATCACAACTCTGATTGGCTGGATTTGGCAGAGGATTTTACTTCAAGGAATAAGAATAGAATATTGCAATGATCTTATTCACTGTGGTATCTTCATGAAGTAGTATGTTTCAAAGAATAGACCAGTTTACACAGGATAATTTGTAGTTTGTTTCAAAGACTACACTTATTGATTTACCATGTGATCTGGGCCTTGTGTCATCACAGAATAGACCTTTACTGCTTGTATAATTTTGAGTTTACAAATATTTTGATATCCTCTCTGTCAAGAAAGTCAGCAGTGTCAAAATAAGGAAATCAGGCTATATTTTTTTAATAGTTGCTATCTTTGGTTCTCCAAGGCTTGAAAAAGAAATTGTTTGACTCCTAAATTCATAAATTTCATTTGATTAAAGCGCTTATGTAAGATCCTGTATCTTTGCCACTGTTCTCTTGTTCCCTTTGCAGAAATTCAGGGACTGTATTCAGATGAGTGTTGGAAATAGTATTGTTAAATATGTTAAAATTGTTTACATGTTTACACCAAGGAATCATCTCCTTTATACAGATCACACCTTATGTCTTTATCTTGCCAGCATCCCTCAACTGTCCTTAAATCCTTAAATAGACCTGTTTCTTTGGGTCTAATATTAATTATTCTATGTCCTTAAATCCTTAGGTAGACATGCTTCTTTGGGTCTAATATTAATCATTCTATGTCCTTAAATCCATAAATAGACATGTTTCTTTGGGTCTAATATTAATCATTCTATGTCCTTCCTTAAAAAGACATATTTCTTTGGGTCTAATATTAATCATTCTATTTCTTTAAATCCTTAAATAGACATGTTTCTTTGGGTCTAATATTAATCATTCTATGTCCTAAAATTCTTAAATAGACATGTTTCTTTGGGTCTAATAATAATTATTCTGTGTGCAGTAAATATAATTTTGTAGCTTTTAGAGAAGGGGAGGGTAACAGCCTGTGCAATTTTCTGCTCAAACCATGATAAATGAAACATGTACAAGAAATACAGTGTAACTTTACATAATGGTTACCTCCCTTAACAACATTTCATATCCTGCCAGGGTCCGGTTGTCCCTTCTGCTCATTTTGTCTACATTGTCAACTAGTCCTTAACAGCCACCTTTCTTAACTGGCAAGAAGTTTTCCATCCTGTGTGTGGCTTGCCTAATGGAGGCTAGACTATATATCTATACATTATCTCTTAAACCTGCTGCTTGCACCATACAAAAAGGCAGTTAGTGTGAAAATGAAAAGCAATAAAGCATCATTGTGATATGAAAGCCTTCAAAGTATCCATTGAAGATATAACGACATTTTGGTGTGGGATTGTAAATTTAGTACCCACTCTTTGTGAGATTGGACATGCTTTCAGAAAATATTGTACCTGAAATGATTATCTTCCTTTACTTGTAGTCAAAGGATTGGTTAGTCTCAGCCTGCCCATTGAATTTGCAGATATCAGTCTGTGGAAGTTACTTTAAAACTATGCCCCTTGTGGATTGTTTAAATTAAGCAGATTTTGATCCCATCCCTTGAACTCGTGTTGATATAATCAGGATTACGACATCATAATGTACATGACATCAGACTGACGTTATGCTTATATACACTAATTTGATGTTACACATTTTTAATTGATTGATATAAATTTTAATTTTTTTTACCTTATAGGTGTAAACTGGCATGCTTATTTGACTCTCCTAGTTATAGACCAGAAGAGCTTATGTGATGACCTGTTGTCCAGTGTCTATCCATCTCCTCTTCAAGACTCGATGGTCATATGAACATGGAGTTTTCACTAAAAGACTTCTCATGGTGTTTAGCTGATCATAAATGGTAGCCACCTTAAAAATCTTATTCTTACTCCTTTTGAATGGATGTTCATATTGATATTGCATTTTCAAAAAAAGATCTTCGTATGATATCTTGATCCCAAATAAAAATGGTGACCCTCAGACATCCAATATGGCCATCATGGTGGCCAACTTGATAATCTTGTTATTGCTACTCTTCCTGAATGGATGTTTGTATTGACGTGGGGTTTCACTAAAACTGTCCTGATGTCTGTTTGGTACTAAATGAAAATTGTGTTAATCTGACCTCCAACATGGCAGCCAAATCTTGTTATCACTTCTTATGTAGTAGGTCCTAAATGAAAATGGGGATGATTTGGCCACCATGAAAATCTTGTTATCATTACTTCGGAATTGATAGTCACAAGGTCATGTGGTTTTCACTGAAAAACTTCTAATGATATATAGTTGGTTCTAAAGGAAAAAGGTGCTGATCTGACCACCAATTTTATAGCCATGGTGGCCATCCTGAAAATTTTATTCAAGCTGCTTTTTCTGAACAGATGGTCAAATAGACTTAGGGTTTTCACAAAGTCTTCTTATGATGTCTAGTTAGTCCTAAATAAAAATGGTGCTGATCAGACATCCAACATGATGGCCATGGTGGCAGTCTGGAAAGTCTTGTTATCACCACTCCTTGTTAAGTGATGGTCATATTGTCATGCAGTTTTCACTACAAGACTTTTCACTATATGTAGTTGGTACTGCATGGAAATTATGCCAATGTGAGAGTGAATTTTGACCAGACTTTGTATTTAGTTGCATTCCAATGAATAAGTTGATAGCTCTCAAATATTGATTTTAAGATCAAAGGTCTGAATCTGGTTTTAGCTGTTAATGATTGTGAACATAATGACACAAAAAAGTACGAATAGATATTTATCAAACCCAGTTTGTGGTTATATCTAAAAAAAATACCTTGAATGATACCATTTCATTAACTTTCCTTTTTTCCCCCAAATGTATTAATTATATATTTAACATAACACATGGGTATATGATGACATTGTCTGAGACAAGCTCAGTGATCTTCTATCCTTGATATCAGGTAGAAGGTCAAAGGCAATGACAAAGAATTATGTACTGCACTTACAGATATGTTATGAACATGTTAACTCACACATGTAAAAGAATATTTTGTTACCAAATTTTATATGTTGGAGTCTCTAAAGTGCATAAGAAATGGTTTCAATGTTCAGCAGTTAATATAAGGACAGAACAATTGGACATACTGTAGGCTCCTGGAAATTCTTTTTAGTCAGTAGAGCATTGGTCCTTTCAGGGGATTTTTGTTTTCTTTATTACATATAATTTACCTTTGTCAGTAATCATAGTGCTGCCTAGCACTCCAATAATGAAAGCTGAAGCAGGCCAGGTGACGCAGGTTGAGGACTGGTAAAATGGTTATCTCCCTGTACTTGCAGTTCAAAGACAGGTATACAGGCCTCTCTGAAGGAAAAAAACTGGTTTTACATATAATTGGTGTCAACTGTGGAGTCTTCCTTCTCTGGAAAGTTGCACCTTTACGTCTGATGACGAGATATTTCCAGTGTGCACCAACAAAAGGTAAACTTTTTCTCTGGAACATCTTGTAATGCATTTCCGCAGTCACTTATCTTTAATAGGCAAGGTCCTTATATTGGCTAGCCATTTTAGTGAGTATATTGTGTAACCTTGTGTCCATCATGCATAGTGTCTGCCAAAACTTACCATTTTAAAAAAAAAGTAATTTTGGTGCTGCTCCAAAGATGGTGCCTTTTTGTCTAAACCAATTAAAAATTTCTTTAATATAGGCACTCACAAATTTGAAAATTTTGAGACAAATCAGAACAAGTGTGAAAAATGTTCTGTGGGGCCTGTTCCTGCATCTCTGCTCAAGAGGACTAATTCGTCATCTTTTTTTATTTATTCTTTTTTTAAAGTATGGATGATTTTTATATTGAATATAGCATCACTAGGAAAACGCTAAAAGTTTAAGAGAATTGGGTGTACCACACATTAAACAATACAATAGGTTGATTTACCAATAATGCTAGTAAAAATGTTTTTTGAACTACATAATTTACTACTGAAAAACATGTTCGTTAACAGATCATCAAGAAGAACATTTTATTTTCAAAGAAACATTGTTTCAGGCTTTGAAGTCAGTGCACAGTTTCTCATCATTATTATAGATCATGCAAAAACAATGTACCCAGTTATGCATCAGTTGTGGACAAATGAATGGAATCAATTAGAAGGATATTTTTATTTTAAATTTTTCAAACATGAAATAGAGATTTCAGACTTGTTTCATATTAACTTAGTTTTAAAAAGTACTTAAATATGAATATGAAAGTCATTTGTTTGATACCAAGTGGCTTAGCAGAGGATCGATTCTTTTTTCCTAACCATTATTTAAATGTCAGGAAATCTGGAAACAAATGCTTTCTGTCAGATGCTTTGTAGACAGAAAGTTAACACCCTTAAGGAATTGAAAGTAACCACCTGTGAAGCTTTATTGAAAAACAAAGGATCTTAATTAACCTTCAGAATAAAGCTGAAATATTCCATCCATTGCCCAAGTTATTCACAGCAAGTGATGTAGACATTGTCATGATAGTGGGGTGACAGGAAATATTGATGTTATTGTGTTGATTACACTGAACAAGAGCAGTAAGCCAAGGGGTAAACTTTGATGGGCGTTGTTTTGAGTACACTAAACAAGAGCAGTAAGCCAAGGGGTAAACTTTGATGGTCATTGTTTTGAGTACACTAAACAAGAGCAGTAAGCCAAGGGGTAGACTTTGATGGGCATTGTTTTGAGTACACTAAACAAGAGTAGTAAGCCAAGGGGTAAACTTTGATGGACGTTGTTTTGAGTACACTAAACAAGAGCAGTAAGCCAAGGGGTAGACTTTGATGGGCATTGTTTTGAGTACACTAAACAAGAGTAGTAAGCCAAGGGGTAGACTTTGATGGGCGTTGTTTTGAGTACACTAAACAAGAGCAGTAAGCCAATGGGAAAAACTTGGATGGGCATTGTTTTGAGTACACTGAACAAGAGCAGTAAGCCAAGGGGTAATGTTTATAGGCAGGGCTGAGCAAATCACATAGCCTGATGTCCCAGACTTTTTTTTTTTGAAGTCGGGCAAGTAAAAATTTTCCAAGTCGCTAATATAAGACAAGTGCTTTTTTCCTATTTAAAAAAAAAAGTCAGGCAAGTGCTTTTTTTCATGCCATAATCACTTTATTTTCCTTCATGCCCTCCAGGCGTACTGAATGCTTGATTCTACCCCTCTCCATGTATTTATTTACATCCTGTATCAGATCTACAGCAATCATTAACAACTGTTGCATGTGCGCACATTCTATTACCGCTTGAATGCATATTGGGCTAAGCAACCACATTATTGGCCAATCAAAACACGTGAAACAAACAAAGCCGGTATGATAAATTAGCATTGTTTTGGATGGCTTAATTGTATTCTGTTTACTCAAACCAGATCATGATGAACACCTCACGCTTTGATTTTAATCCAGTGAGTCAATCCAATTAAATGAATGAAAGGCACTTTACCGACATTAGTGTCAGTTCCTTTATGAACTGATTAAATGGCAATGATGATTCTTTAATTTTTAATTGATTATACACAGGAGTTGTTTCTGTTCATATATGCTATGATCACTTTTTGAAGTAGTTGTCAAGCAAGGTCATATTTACTATATTATTTCACAAGTTAATAAAGGAAGATTCGAAGAAAGAAAATTCATGTGAAAGTGAATGTGTGTAATGTAAGACTGGCAGTGAGGTAACTATTTCTCCAAAGAGACATAAGCCAGACTCTTTGACAACAAAAAATGTCAAATATGACACTACTAAGAGACTGATAAATTTTCAGCTGCATTGGGTTGATAGTTATCCCTGGCTTGAATTCACTGACTGAGAAGGAAAAATGTTTTTCAGTCATTGCAGACAATATTCCAAACTGGCACAGGTTGGAAATTTAACCAGTGTATTGTCAGTGCAACTGAAGTTCAAGATGGAACTAATCAAGTCTCATGACAGAACTAAACCTCACAAGGCCTGTGCAGCACAGTATATGCATGACACTAGCCAGCATGTGCAGAAAATCCCTGAAGTTAGAGTTGCTGACACTCCACTAGGAAAGGCCCTTTCAAAACTAAATGGGATTGAAATGAAAAAAAATGAGAGCCCATTATGGAAAACCATTTTCTGATCTGGAAATATAACAGATTCAGGGCAAGAGACTTTGTTCTATCAATTGATCAAGTCTTGAGAGAAGAAGTTAGGGAAAGTCTGAATTCCAGTAAATTCCTTTCCATTCTTGCTGATGGAATAACTGATGCTACCATATAGGAGCAAGAAATAGTTCATACAAGATACCTCAGTAATGGAAAACCGGAAACCTCTGATTTAACAAAATGTATAATATCAACCTATGCTTTTGAAAAATTAAATTCTTTTAAGAAATAAATATGTTGTACATTATTTAATTTGTTCTTTCTATGGCTTAAAGTGCATACATCTCATAAAATCTTGACAAGTGATTTAAATTTTGGGAAAAGTGAAAAGGTAGATGAGACAAGTGAATTTTCTGAAACCACTTGTCCTGGACAAGAGGATGAAAAAACACAGAACAATAGCAGTAAGCCAAGGGGTAAACATTGATGGGCATTGTTTTGCATACACTGAACAGTAGCAGTAAGCCAGGGGGTAAACAATGATGGGCATTGTTTTGAGTACACTTAACAATAGCAGTAAGCCAAGGGGTAAACATTGATGGGCATAGTTTGAGTACACTGAACAAGAGCAGCAAGCCAAGGGGTGAATTAGAAGAATAATTATAATTACTGTTAGTAGTTCATTTTTATGCTGTAAGGAAAAACATGATGTATGTTGTCATGTAGTAATGATTATAATTTTTGCAACTTGAAAATAATATTTCTCAGACTCTGAAAACTGAAGATTCCAAAATTGAAACCTTGTAATTTACTTAAAATAGAGGTCCCAAATTTAAAATATCTTCAAAAGGACATTTTATTTAGAATATTTATCATAGTATAATGTTTATACTTGCGAAAAATGATTGACGATTTGAAACATATCAAATTTGTTAAAGAACATCCTGGCATTAGTGCCTTACAGTTTTTACAAATGATGCCAATCTGTTATCAAATATGACTTCCATTACTAAAATAGGACACATTTCATAATTTTTTCTCAACATTACTTAACCAGTTTTCACCAAATTTGACAGCATTTTAATAATAAAACAAATTTACAATGTTTTCTTGTAATGAACTGCACGTTATAACCAGTTGGGACTATAGATTCCAGATAACACCAACATAACCAATGACTAGCCCTTCATAGGGGCCAGATAACACCAACATAACCAATGACTAGCCCTTCAAAGAGGCCAGATAACACCAACCTAACCAATGACTAGCCTTTTATAGGGGCCGGATAACATCAACATCACCAATGATTAGGCTTTCATAGGGGCCAAATGATATCATCATGACCAATGACTAGGCTTTCATAGTTGTCAGATTCCGAAGAAGATCAAAAGAAACAAAATGTAAATGCAAACCAACAGTAGAAATGTGATATAATTACATAACAGCTGAAAAATGGCACAGAGAAATTAACAAAGATTCCCTATGGTTTGACCTAAAGCAAGGTATTCCTCACAGGACAATAAAGAGCAAAAACACACACACACACACAAAGGGTGACATGTGTAAAAAATTAATATTTACATTTTGGCACAGAGAAGCAGAACTATCCAGAATAATGAAGCGGTCTAAACTAAAGAAAAAGAGGAAAATAACAAGAAATACCTACATGTTGAAAAAGGGACCTACCACATATCTCTGAATAAGGCGAAGGAGTTTGGATGCAAGCTGTCAGCACTATAGCACTATACTTCTTGGTGTGTCCTAGTTATATACGTCATTGCGAGATCATATTACATAGGGTACCATCTGTAGTGGTGCATGATTTGTCACTTCTAGCTTTACATCCTGGATATAATTTCCACTACAATAAAGAAAGATATGATTGTGTTTACATTATAAAGGATGCTAGAGGAAGGACATAATAATAATAGTATTTATAATAATAATAACTTGATGTCACTCATTGTGCAGACTAAGTAAGAATTTTAGGGAGAAGTCACTTCTCCCATCAAGACCCAAGAGGGAGAGGATTGAACTCATAGGGAGACTTGATTTGGGCCAGCAAATAATTTCTCTTATGCACCTATATTTTAAGTAAGTAAGTAAGTATGTATGTATGTATGGTTATATACCTGTTGATAGCTGACTGGATAAAGTAATACAAAATTAATGTGCAGTTTGTCATGCTTAATTATTTAATTGTGTATTATGTCAGTACATCATTTAGAACATTGAGCAAAATTTCAGTAAATCTGTGTAATTATGGTTATTAAAGAAAGAAAGATGATACAGGGAAAAGTAGATAGGTATGGTGCAAATAATGGATAAATCCTGTAAACACAACTTATAGTATAGAGAGGTTATTTGCTTGAAACGAGTGAATAACGGATATATTTCATCGAGTGAGTGAAAACTCAGTATTTTCACGAGTGGCGAAGCCACAAGTGAAAATACTTAAGTTTTTCACCCACGAGATGAAATATATCCGTTATTCACTCGGAGCAAGCAAATATTCTTTTTATTTTATGCTCAAACGCCTTGCAAAAAGTTCTGAATTTCTTAGTTATAGCATTATCAATGTTTATTGATGGCCAGTGAAAAAATATCATTTTTTCACTGCAGTGAAATATCACAATTATTTTACTATGAAAATCCAGTAATTCACTGCCTAGCATAAAATAAATTATTTTACTTAATTTATACATTATATTTTTTATCTTGGAGATATCTCTTCAACAGAGGCACATAACAAACATTTAAATTCATTCTAAGTTTGCCATTGAAGCAGATAGACAAATTCACATTGACAAACAATTCATATATGGTGTTTACACCTCTTGTAGAACCAAGTTAGTATGATGAGTTTATGACATTAACTATATATTATATTAATAATAGATATATAATATTTCTTCATATTTAAGAATATTTTAAACAGATAAGCAACTTGTTCATACATTTATCACTGATGGAATTGGAAAGCAAAATTTAAATTTATACTGCACATGCATGTACTTTCATTTCAGTGAGCACCATGGCTTACTGTGTTCTCTAATACCTAGCCGACTTGTTAGCAACATCTTGACAGTGTGAAGTACAAGTCATTACATTACCAATATTTATGAAAAATTTCCTAAATTCCCATAATAATTTAAAATGCAGGAAATTGTAATTACCCAGTTGTAATAGCCAATCAGATGACACCAAGACAGTATGCTTTGGTGATCCATGGCAAATTTCCTTTTCAAATGCCGACATTCAGATTTTAGTTGCATGGTGGGTTAAAGAAGCACATGGTGGTTTAAATAGATCACTTTTGAACTGGAGTTTTTCATTTAATTCAAATTCGTCAAATGTTCACATCTGCAGTATCCAGTTGGGTGAGTATTGCCAGCTGAAATTGTTTGCAGTATATTGCGATATAAATTATTGTATTGCAGTATGTATCAATATGTATTGCTACCAAGCTGAACATTTTGAAAACCCATGTAATACCATCTGTTGGCCTGATTTGCTGAGCCAGTAAATTTTTATCATAATAAATGTTCTATCAGTTGTGTTACTCCTTATTTTGGGAACAAATGAGAAGGATTGTGTGTATGGTAACTGACGATTGTGCAACTTAAAGATAAGTAATAGTCCCACCAGTATAGCTCATACTATCAAAGCATCTATGGCATACTGCAAACAGTTTATTAATTTAACCATCTACCTTGCAATTAAAGCCAAAGTGAGTTTAAACAGAGCTCTTTTACCTGCGTATTGAGTATAAGATCTGGCTTAGGCTTATTCCACAGTGACTGACCATCAGCCATTACTAAACCATGCATTCAACTGATTATGGTGTTCTTTCATAATACCACGTAATATTTTCAGTAAGTAAAAATAGTTCCACAACCAGTGTAGTTAACAGACAGGGTAAAATATCAATATGGGAAAATTTGTACGATATGAATTACAATACATACCAATATATCAATGTTACCACTAGTAACATGTATCTCTCTTTATGGCCACTTTCATTGTTAGTCCATCTGTGATTTAACTCGAAGGGCAGCATTTCCATTTGTGATTTGACTAAAAAATAAAAGATGGACTGACAAAACACATGATAACAGTGTTCCAGGATGTGAATAAAATGTTTGCATTTGCAACAAAAACTGCAGAATTGGCAAGTGAAAATTGCCAACTGGTTGCCCACTGGCAACCATAAATAATCAATCTGTGATGACTAGAAAATTAGATCAGCAGTTTTTAATTACACAAAACAGTTGGCATGTGCAGTTTAATTCACAGCATAATCCATTTTTGATTGTGAGACTGCCAGTTCCTACATTAAGTTAAAATCTTTACATGTGAAAAGTCTGGCTCGCATCTTATGAGTGACAGTCTAATATATGACCTATACAGTGAACATCAGATTGTGAAAATGCAGACATGCCAACAAATACAGAAAATTTTGTTGGTACGGAAATTACTGTCAGTTGAACTACCATAGATATGACTTAGGTTTTATTAACATAAACTATCATTAGAAGAAAATGTCAAGCCATCTGTCAGTGAATTTGAGGCTCGTTAATATGTAAAGAGATGGTTTAGAGAATTCCATATAGTGAAGGTCAACATCTGGCCTGAGGTTGAAGCAAATGATGACTCTTGATATGTTCTGTCAGATCTAGATATACATGTACTATTAAAAATAACCTTATGCTTTTTCTAATTTCTCTATAATTTGCCATGACTTTTTGTTTCATTCTACCATTGATTCCCCATTTATATGATTTCTGCTTTAAATGTCTATGGCAACCAATATATGAGGGCTTGGTGACCTAAAAATATAAAATGACCACTAAAATTTTCAGGTAGGCTGCCCTATGGCTACTAAAGTTTGATATATGTATGTGAGCACTGGATAAAGAAAAATAATGCATATGGCAGATGTGAACACATGGCAAAGTTGGCTTAAACAAAAGCTCTTGTCCAAAAGTGTTCTGTTTAATCCACCCTGAGTCAGTTTCTTTCCTGTCAGTTTGCTCAGCCTCAGTCTCCTCTAGTGACATAGAGTTAATATTGTTATTATTAGCAGTAGTAGTAGTATTGGCACCTGCCTTTCCTCAGTACTCAGCTTGCAAGGTCGAGAGGGGGACTCAGATGCTGGACAAGTATGAGCCTCAATACCCTGCCCAGGCTATGCAAAAAACTAGGCATGTGCAACCTACAGCATGGAAGAGAGATCCAGCCCACAACCTGGTTTTATCCACTTAATTACATCATAGGTTGTGGCTTTAACAAATTGCTTATCCAGCCCGCGCCCTGGAGGAGGTTGTACATGCCTGCAGTAAACCATGGAGAGGACACTTTATCCTTGCTCTCGCCAGCAAGGGCAGAACACAGTAGGCAGCAGTTTATGGGTTATTAGTCCTGTTCAGTGGGCATAGAGCATGGGTGCCATGGGCTTCCTCCGAGAGTGGGAAGGATCATTGCCTCTTAGTGATCGGTTACCTCCTGCTACAAAGCTGGGCAGCCCCCAGTCAGTAAGGTACTGACCCACCTCGGTCTGCCTGTCTCATCGGGTGTATGGGGATTAGAGTTTCCTCTCGACAAGCAGATGGCAAGAGTGTACCCATCAAAAAGAAAAGCAACCTTTTCTGGCTTTGAAGCTGGAATGTCAGGACTGTGTCTTGGAATGACTGATGACCTGCAAGTGACAGAAGATATCTGCAAGACAGCACTGATTGACCACGAGTTGCACAAGCTGAACATCGAAACCATAGCTCTCCATGAAACTAGACTAGCTGACAAGGGCGCAGTATGCGAGGCCAACTGCACCTTCTACTGGCAGGGAAGGAGCACTGATGAACACAACGAACATGGCATGGGTTTTGCATTCAGCAATACATTGATGCAGAAGATCAAGACCCTGGTAGCAATATCTGAGCACATAATCTCCCTCTGTGTGTCATCTGTTGGAAGCTTTGTTACAGTCATCAGAACCTATGCTCCAACTGTATATGCATCCCTCAAAGACAAAGACCACTTCTACGATGCTTTACATGACATCCTCGAGCACATACCACATGGTGAGAAGCTGTTCCTCCTTGACAACTTCAATGCAACAGTCAAATCAGACCACAGATCATGACCATCATGTCTCAGACACCGCAGTATTGGCATGATTAATGAGAATGGCCAGAGGTTACTCGAACTGTGCACTCAGAAACAGCTTTGCATCACCAACACATTCTTTAAGGGAAAACATCAGCACAAAGTGTCATGGCACCACCCAAGATCTGGTTGTTGGCATCAACTCCACTTGATTATTACCAGGAGAAGTGACCTAGCCAGTGTACTTCACACCTGCACCTATCACAGTACAGACTGTGACACTGACCACTCACTTCTCAGTAGCAGAGTAAGAGTGCAGCAATAAAAGCTACATGGATCCAAACATGAAGGCTTGCCACACAGCATGAAAGACAATGCTATATGCCTGCAGTTCTCAGAGACCATTGAGCAGGCTATATCCAAAGAAGGCCTAAAAGGGAATGCTGAAAAAGTCTGGAGCACCCCGAGCTCAGTTATCTATGAGTCAGTTATTGCCACATTTGGTAAAAACAGGACTCAAAACAAAGACTGGTTCCAGACCCACACAGACATAAAGTTTGCCAGTGATAGATGAAAAGAATGCTGCCTATTTAGAACACAACCTAAATCCAACACCAGAAAGACTTCTGGCTTTCAAGTCTGCCAAGAGTGAGGTACAGAAGACAGCCAGGCACTGCGCAAATCAGTACTGGATCTATCTATGCCAGGAAATACAGACTGCATCAGACACAGGAAACATCCGTGCCATGTATGACAGAATCAAGAAGGCCCTTGGCCCCACCATCACCAAAGTTGCCCCTTTGAAGGTACTGGATAACAAGGTGATCACTGAGAGGAGCAAGCAGATGTCTTGCTGGGTGGAACACTACCTTGAGCTGTACTCCTGCAAAACAGACATATCCCAGCTAGTACTTGATGCACTGCCAGAGTTATGTCATAGAGGAGCTCGACAAGATGTCAAAAGTGCTTGAGCTCAGCCAAGCCATAGATTCCTTTGCAAGCTGAAAGGCACCTGGAAAGGATGGAATTCCACCCGAAGTGCTCCAGTGTGGAAAGTCAAGCTTGCTACCACATCTCTATGACCTCCTTCTCTGTTGGAGGGTTTTGCAATTCCACAGCACATAGACAATGCCAACATCATCACGCTACACAAAAATAAAGGTGACAGCAGGGACTGCAACAACTGCCGCGGAATCTCACTCCTTAGCGTTACAAGCAAGGCCTTTGCATGGGTCGTCTTGAGTAGACTCCAACAATTCACAGACAGTACTTTCGGAGGTGTAGTGTGGCTTCAGAGCAGGCAGATCAACAGCGGATATGATCAGTGTGTGAAACTCGCCAAAAAATCCTGCAAGCCCACAGGACCAGTAACCTGGAAATGTTACTAGTCCTGTCCATAACCAACTGGTCCTACATTTTATCATACAAGAAGAAAAAATGGAATCAATTACTCAGTGGTAAATGCAGGTAGGCATGAATATCAGCTCTAAGTAAGGTTATTTATGTAATGAAACATGGAAAATAAAGAAAGACACAAAATAAGATATTTAAATCAAATAGTTCAATTTATTAATTTTATAAAATTCTGCATAACATTGCCTCTGTTTACTGACCAGGTCAATAATGCTTACTGTGAATGCTGATCCAGATCCAAACATAACTCGTCTAGAGCCTAGGTATCATAATCTGTTGCTGCCATTGATAACCAATCTAGGCATCAGAATCTGTTGCTGCCATTGATGACCTGTCTGGGCATAAGAATCTGTTGCTGCCATTGATGACCAGTCTGAATCATAGTCGGAATAAGAATCAGGATCCGCATCCATTGACTTGTCATCAATGACAGTATCAGAACTAGACCCAGCCTCTAAAGTCAAGGCTTTGGTATCCAAAGTGCAGCTGCCCATAAAATTAGGTCTGCAGAAAGATGAGTTCCAGCAGTGGATTGCTGGAACTGGATCAAATGCATCCACATCAGCAGATTGCAGCTGAACAGTTAACAGCATTGTCATGGCCTTAACATGCATCCTGTTTCTATATTCCACGCGAATTCTGTAACCCAACTATTTCTAAACATAGCTTTCGTTTGATAGTGTTGTATTCATTTTGAATAGTTCTGTTTTCTTTGGCTGTGTTTGGTTTTTAGACTCTGGTGGCTTCGAGGTATCCAAATACCTCTACATGTTCACTTTGGGATCAGAAGTAGCATGTGTCCTCAGACATCACATAGATGCAAAAGAGTTTTTAACTGGAGTTACAAGCATCTCTTGAACGTGGACCAAACATAGTTGTTTATCTTCTCATCTCACCCAGATTCGCGAGTGATAATCAGAAACAATTCCCTTTTTTCATTTGTCACTTGGTTTCTATTATTTCTTTTAATATCATAAAATATACAATTTGTAGATTAAATTTACTCAATATACATAAAATTCCAACTGGTCAGATGGACTGGCTACTTATTTTTTGCCCCAGTCTGCCATGGAATCAGCTAGAATCCGACCGGCGGGCTGGTGGCAATTTCGCACACTGGATATGATCTTCCTATGCCAACTGCAAGAGAAATGCAGAGAGCAGCAGAAGCCACTCTACATTGCCTTTGTTATTCAATACAGTCAGCAGGGCAGGACTCTTTAAGATACTTGGCAAGATCAGCTGCCTGATCCACTTATTTCATGATAACATGTGCAACACAGTACAGTTTAACAGCTTCATGTCTGACAGCTTCGAGATCAAGTGTGGAGTGAAACAGGGCTGCATCCTGGCACCAACACTCTTTGGCAAGATCGGCTGCCCGGCTCCCCCTTCCCCCCCCCCCAATTCCTCAGCTTCTCTGTACTCCTTAACTACGCCTTCAATGCAGAAATGGCATATCCTGAACAGAGAAATTCTGTTTGCAGCACAGGTTGCCCACACAGAAAGCTAGCTCCAGAACCTTATGGACTGTCTCTCTCATGTATGCTCCATGTTCTCCATCACCATGGGTACCAAGAAAGCAATAGTCATGGGACAAGGTGTTGCACAGCAGCCAGCAATCACCCTCAATAGCATTCCCCTGGAGGTCAAGTTCTGCTACCTAGGATCTACAGTGATTGATAACCTGTTACTTGACAAGGAGTTCAACACCTGCATAGGAAAGGTGGCCACCACCTTTGACACTTACAAGAGACACCTGGGATAACAACAAACTTACTATCAAGACTAAGATGCTGATCTATCAGGCCTGCATCCTCAGTATCCTGCTGTATGGCAGCGAAACATGGACAGCATACAGTTACCAAGGGAGGAAGCTCAACGGTTTCCACCTCCGCTGCATGCGTCACATCCTTGGTACCACATGGAAAAACAGGGTCACCAATGCTGACCTCCTTGCCCAGGCCAAACTACCATGCATCATGGCATTCCTTAAACAGAGACAGCTGTATTGGCTTTGGTCATGTGCACAGGATGCAAGATGGATGCTACCCAAAGGACATGCTCTACAGCAAATTTGCCAATGCCAAGAGATATTTTTGGGATTTTTCTAACTTTATGCTTGGATTAGTTCATGTTAAGTCAATCTCTCATCACAAATGAGTAGTGTCATAAAATAAAAAACATTTACAAAAATGTTCCTCAGAAACTGCTTGATCAATGTTGACCAAATTTGAAATGAGCATTCTGACATTGGCTGGATTGGACAAAGTGAACCAAGTGATGAGTGATCACAAGTCATGTCAATTTCTGACAAGATTTTTGACCAAACTTGTTTAATAACTTTGTATCATCAAGGCATTGGATGAGTTTGATTGTTAGCAAGATATAAGTTCATTTATGAGTTGGAACTATGGTGGCTCAATGGTTAGCATGCCGGACTTGGACTGGAAGGGTGCATGTTCGAATTCTACCATTGGATCAGCCCATGTCGGCATGGCCAAGGCACTTTACTCCAATTGTTTTAGCACTAAATAACTTATTTGTTTTGGTATGATGTAAAACACCAAACCAAACCAATCATTTATGAGTTAATCTTTTATTTGATTTGCTGAGCTTATTACCACTCTGGAGACCAAATTTTGATGAGATTTTGCCTGGTAAATAATCTCATATCATTATGGTCTACAGTGAGGTTTTGTGCGTGTTTATGAGGTGATCTTGCATCTGATTAGCTGAACTTGTTACCTCTGGAGACTTTATTTCTCATCCAATTTCGATAGAACTTGTTAAGTTATATTATCAAGCTTTTGGATGAGTTTGAATAAGAGCAAGATCTGTGCATAATAATTATGCCTTTATCTTTGATTGGGAGATTACATAGGGGTTGGGAGATTACATAGGGTTGTGTTCCTACATTACTGGTAATATGCTTAGTAATATAGTCAACTGTTAGGCAATGTAAGACAGGTGAACAATATTAGGTCCTCTTGGGCCTCCTGTTTAATCTGTTGCATCAATCGTTATGAAACATATACCAGTGGTCTCTTACTAATAACACTGTTTAGGGGAGACATTTAAAATGTATACTATTATAGGAAACATATACCAATGGTCTCTTACTAATAACACTGTTTAGGGGAGACATTTAAAATGTATACTATTATAGGAAACATATACCAATGGTCTCTTACTAATGACACTGTTTAGGGGAGACATTTAAATTGTATACTATTATAGGAAACATATACTTGTGGTCTCTCACTAATAACACTGTTTAGGGGAGACATTTAAAATGTATAATATTATAGGAAACATTTACCAGTTGTCTCTCACGAATAACTGTTATGGGGAGGCATTTAAAACTTACTCTATTTTAGGAAACATATAACAGTGGTCTCTCACTGATAACTGTTATGGGGAGGCATTTAAAATGTACTCTATTATAGGAAACATATACCAGTGGTCTCTTACTAATAACACTGTTTAGGGGAGACATTTAAAATGTATGCTATTATAGGAAACATATACCAGTGGTTTCTTACTAATAACTCTGTTTAGGGAAGACATTTTAAGTTTACACTATTATAGGAAACATATACCAGTGGTCTCTCACTAATAACACTGTTTAGGGGAGACATTTAAAATGTATACTATTATAGGAAACATATACCAATGGTCTCTTACTAATAACACTGTCTAGGGGAGACATTTAAATTGTATACTATTATAGGAAACATATACCAGTGGTCTCTCACTAATAACACTGTTTAGGGGAGACATTTTAAATGTATAATATTATAGGAAACATATGACAGTGGTCTCTCACTAATAACACTGTTTAGGGGAGACATTTAAAATGTATACTATTACAGGAAACATATACCAATGGTCTCTTACTAATGACACTGTTTAGGGAAGACATTTAAAATGTTTACTATTATAGGAAACATATACCAGTGGTCTCTCACTAATAACACTGTTTAGGGGAGACATTAAAAATGTATAATATTATAGGAAATATTTACCAGTTGTCTCTCACTAATAACTGTTATGGGGAGGCATTTAAAACTTACTCTATTTTAGGAAACATATATCAGTGGTGTCTCACTGATAACTGTTATGGGGAGGCATTTCAAATGTACTCTATTATAGGAAACATATACCAGTGGTCTCTCACTAATAACACTGTTTAGGAGAGACATTTAAAATTTACTCTATAACAGGAAACATATAACAGTGGTTTCACTAATAACTGTTATGGGGAGGCATTTAAAATGTACTCTATAACAGGAAACATATAACAGTGGTCTCATGAATAACTGTTTAGTGTTAGGGGGAGGCATTTAAAATTTACCCTTTTTTTCGGAAACATATAACAGTGGTCTCTCACTAATAACTGTTTAGTGTTTAGGGGAGGCATTTAAAAAGTACTCTATTATAGGAAACATGTAACAGTGGTCTCATTAATAACAATTATGGGGAGGCATTTAAAACATACCCTATTATAGGAAACATGCATGTAACATTGGTCTCGCTAAAAACTGTTTAGTGTTATGGGAGGCATTTAAAACATACTCTATTATAGGAAACATGTAACAGTGGTCTATCACTAATAACTGTTATGGGGAGGCATTTAAAATGTACTCTATTTTAGGAAACATAACAGTGGTCTCTCATTAATAACACTGTTATGGGGAGGCATTTAAAACGTACTCTATTACAGGAAACATATATGAGTGGTCTCACTAATAACTGTTTAGTGTTATTGGGAGGCATTTAAAACATTCCCTATTTTAGGAAACACTGCCTTATACTGAGGTCAAGTAAAACAAACTGTGTTTCCTGTAAAAGACTGGAAAAATGTTGGGTCAATAGGTAGGCTCTTTTTTATAAATAAAACTTGTTTAATATCTGAATTCATAATTCTCTATTAGTTCCATTTGTCAACTCAAGAACTACAAACTATTCTGAGTGGTCAATATTAAATACCAGAATGACAAAAAAATAAGTAACAGACCAAAAGTGAACATTTCTGGAAAAGAACATTCTCATCAAAATATGATATTTGAAAAAAATAGTTTGTGGGATTTTAGAAGGGTCAGTCTTATTACAGGAAACAGAGAATCTTTTTACTTGGCCTGGGTACATTACAAGTAAGGCTATGTATAAATAAATGTCTTGTGCCAAAACCACATTATAATAGAGTAACATTTTATGTAAAGTAATGCTCACAAGTTAAAATAATAAGCTGGAAACTGCTACCGTCTATACTTGCTTATAAGGCAAGTCCAACTGCAAACTGCACAGAACCAGATCTGCCATCACATAATGTGCCAGCAGATCTGGGTCTATGCAATTTGTTAGGAGTAATCAGTAGAACAAACAAGATAGACTCTTGTCTGCTGGTGCACTATGTGATGGCAAATAAGAGTCTATGTTGTTTGCAGTTGGACTTATACGTGAGTATATATGGTATTTAGTGAAATTTAGTGGCTAATGTTATGGGATCCATGACCATACTTGTGTTATATCAGGAAATGTGTTATATCAGGGAATGTATTATATCAGGAAATGAGTTATATCAGGGAATGTGTTATATCAGGAAATGTGTTATATCAGGGAATGTGTTATACTGAGATGCCTTATACTGGGGTGTCTTATACTGAGGTAACTTATACTTTTGTGTCTTATAGTGAAGTGCCCACTGTATTTAAAATCTTACAGGAAATTAGTAATGTTAGTTATTAGCAAAACAACCTCGAAAGTATCTGATAATGCTGTATTATCATAAATTGGGGTGAAACATCTTATGAAATTATCCCATCTATTTAAAAACATTATAGCCCACTGAATTCTTCCATAACATTTTTTTTAAATATTTTCAGCCCATTCTGTGACCTCCCTGATTTTCTCCACCTTCAGTCATGTTGCGGGTTTACATTTGGCAGCTAACATGTATGTGCTGTGGTCCTTTTCGAGACCTATCCAGTTGTTTCTGAGCAAAGAAGAGTTTCTTGCATTCTTCCTGAGTGCTGGGACAGTATCTTCCCTACTAAGTTGTGTGAACAAAGTGAAAAGAAGGCTAGTAATACCATCTCTAGGAGCCTCAGGTGCCGTGTATGCAGTATTGGCAGCTACTTGCTACATGATGCCAGATAGCAGAATTACATTGGCAGTTATTGGTGAAATATTCGATTTTTCATTCACTGCCAAATCAGCCTTGTATGCCTCGCTCGCTGTGGAAACAGCAGGTCTTCTTCTTGGCTGGAAATGGTTTGATCATGCAGCCCATCTTGGAGGAGCACTGTTTGGACTTTGGTACATGAGGTATGGCAAAAACTGGATTTGGAATAAAAGGCAGTATGTGATGAAATTCTGGCATGATATACGAAAAACATCAAAGTGAAATTGAGCATTGTATTTTTGGTACTTCTGTGAGGCAAATCATTGAGTCATTAAAGCTAATCTGTAAGACACTGAATTTTAAGTAGTACATTTAGCCCAATATTATGTTTCTTATTATGTTACGGTCCCAAAAATATACTTGGATGCACAAAAACACCATTCACTCAGTTAGGGCCTTTTGCATTTAACGAGTTCTTCTAAAAAAGTGCAGGGATAATTTCTTGTGCACCCAGCATACCTGTCTACCTGTCATGTCATGGCTTGTCACACAAAAAACATGATGTTTTACTTCAAACCCCTCCTGACATGGTTTCGTTTTTTAAAACGTGATCTTATAAAAAAAGAGAGAGACACCATATTTGATGCTGTGATATATGCCTGTAACCTGTAACCTGCATAAAAGTAAACCGTCATGATCTGCATGGCTTCATACTTAATGCTCATGGAATACTATCACCCAAGTGCAGTTTATACCGCTACTTGTCATAGGGCAATTAAAAAGTAAAGGCAGTCCGAGATAAACAACCACCCTTCTACAGATGACTTAATTGGTTTAACAATAGGTAGGGTGAATTTTGTATTGCTAGTCCTGTTGTGGGAGAGCAAATTAGGCTTTTGCATAGGCAAATTACACAATGTGGAACAACCCAATTCATTTGAAGTTGGGTAATTAGAGATGTGTCTTGAAGAAACAATGGCAATGACACTATGTTGCCTTGCATGAGACTGTCTAAGTCATCTTTGTTAAAGATTATTGGCTAGTTCTTGATCAGCTGCATTGGTTCTTTAAGTATGAATTTACTCTATACATGCAATCATGAAAAAGTACAGCATGATTATTTCAGCAGTTGGAATGCTAAAATTAGAAGCAGTATGGAAGTGGCATTTCATTTTCAAGGCAAAGAGCTGTCATTTAATGTCAGTAATGCCAATATTTGACATGATGCATGTAACTAATACACCCATTGTGTGTTTTACACCTCCTTCATAGCAAATTTGGAGTCATATGAAAGTGAAACTTCTTTTTCAAAGCACAATGCTGTAATCTACTGTCAGGTATGCCAAGATTTGACATGATAAGTGGTGTGGCCATTGTGTGTTTGACATTTCCTCACAGCAATGCAGATGCAAAAAAATCATTTTCATTACTTTAAAAAATTCAGCAAGATCTTTAGGGAAATATGAACGACAGTAGACTGTCATCCAGATTCTACTGAGTGCAAAGATGAACACAAATAAAATTTTGTATCACCGTTAAATCCTACATTGAATTTACTGAAAGCAGCAAAGTCAGTCTGTACAAGTTAATGCTGTACTCAACAATCCAGCGTATAGTAAAAATTACGAGTAATTCATTACTAATTAGAAATTATGGATAGTGGATTTGAACTGAATTCTGATTTTGTTTGATAATGGATAGTGTATTTTTATGCCCCACTACAACATTTATATGGGCATATAATGTTACCTTTGTCCATCCAGCACACCTTGGTCAAATTATGTGTTTAGGCTATTTCAGACACTGTGGTAAGGCATTTGTGTTCCATGAACACATTTCTAGTTTCATTTAATATCAATTCGGTTGTGATTTTGTGTGTGTGTATGTGTGTGAGTGGTCATCATATATCAAAGTACTAAGTTTACCAGCTAGTTTTGTTTGATATTGTATTAAATTCTTCAATGAAAATGTATATTTTATTTTCTTTTATAAAAAATTTAATTTCCAGTCATTTTCTAAAGGTTTGTAGGGCTACTAGATAATTTATTTTAAATTGTACAATGTCACTTTGCTCACATGCACTGACCCCCTTTGGGACCACAAAACCCACTTTTTAAGGACTCGAAAGACAATGACCACTGTCTGGAAGGTTGGCAGGTATGACCCAAGTGTTAAATGCAGAGAAAATGTGCTCCTTGATCAAAAAGTAGTTACCTACAAGAACCTGAGTCCTTTTAATGGTATGTGTTCACTTCCTCTGGGATTTTTCTAAAGTGTTGTTACACAATACAAATGATACAAAAGTTGCAAAAGCGTGGTTTAACAAGGTCCATACTGTAAATTCCTTGGCTAGGTTGCATACACATACTGTAATCTATTTGATGCTTTGTTTTGCTTGTTTTTTGTTAACCACTCACAAGGTTCTGAAACAGAACTATTAAAAGTGATGCCTGGAGGCATCTCCATTTCTTTCTCTCTCTCTTGTGTTTCTTTCTCTGGGTCTATAATAGTAAAACTGACAGATGAACTGACCAACTTAGAGAGAGAGAGGGAGAGATTGAAGGATAAAAAATTAATCTTATGGTCTGTACTAGTGGTGAGGTAAGCATAATAAAGACTTGGATCAACTGTAAATGACTTTAATGTTTGAATTACCTTCTGTTTGTTATTTTGCATGGCCCATTCCGAATTCTGTTCAACATACTTGATGTGGATTAATTGATACAAATGGTCATGCTTTCACTGTTTGTGATGCTGGCCATGCAATGTTTGTTATTTCTTTATTTGAATATAAACTTTAAAGTTTGAATTTCAAGTATCTGTTTTATTTACTTAATCAAAATAATGAAAATAGGTGCTCATAAAAAGAAGCAAATTAAAAATTTCCAACAAGATTGGGAATAGCTGCAGTGCTACATTTTGTAGTGGATATACTCAGCAGGGTTGTGACGAGTTAACTCTCCATAAATATACAGCTTCTTGTAGTCAATCTTAACTCCATTGGAAATATAGAATAATGTGTGCTTCTATGTGTTATAAGTAAAATATATGTGTACTGGTAGCATGTATTCTGTATCTTTGATATACCATGAGATATATAATTATTTTATTCTGAGAGGACAATATGTAAGTGAAATATCTCAGGACCAAAACTTCAGGGAACCAGAATCACCTTGAAACCAAATCCTGTTTTTACCATTGAATATTTCATTCTTTAGGTCATATGAATTTTTGACTCCATAAACTAAATTCTTAAAATCTTAAAGAAATGTTCAGTCCAAAATGTCAGTTTTACACTAAAATGAATCCTATAAAACCAAAGCCTAATCAGAGCATGTGACCAGCCAATGGCCTTTAAACAGCTTAAACCAAGTAGAGTAAAATAAATTCCAACACAAAAACACATACACTGTACAATGAAATTCTAATTTTCACAGATATTTAAAAAACTAACTGGCATTAAATATTTTGTCGAAACAAACATTTTCTTGTATCAGGGTTGCACATAGAGCGCGGGCTTGTATTTTTATCCCATGTCCCCCAAATTTTGACCCTGTACACCCTCTTGGGTGGTATTTTTAAAAATACACCTACAACTTTTCATTAGTGGATGTCCACCCATGTCTCAGTTGGTGCTAGCAATGTTCAAAGTCACAGAAGGCAATAAAACTAGGATGGCAATGAATATCTATTAAAATAATGTATCTGGCAATGAAAACATTCAAAGTTTGTGATAGTCAGCGTGGGTTGCAATCTAAATTGTTTGACGGACGTTAGTGTACTATACATATTTTCGAGGTTAAAATCACCCCTAAGGCAAGGAAGATTTAATTTACAATTGACAAAAGTGACTAAATATATGCACATACACAATTTGTCATGTAATTAATGTTTTGTTAGTTTGGAAAGAAGAGTAATTTTTAAAAAAACTGGTATTTATTATAATAAATGCTGGTAGATAATGAGTGTACACAAAAGTTAAATAAGAGAGCAATATCTGGAACCGAAAATTCCATGCTGCAGCTCATTTCAGGTTAACCAGACATTGTTTTCATGAGTTACTTGAACACATGATACAACTTTTATTGCAGTAATGTAAGTGTTCAAGGAAAATATGATAGTACAGTGCAGACCACAAATTTAAGGTGGAAAACCTGCAGAAGCAACCAAGATTATCTCATTTTTTTAGTACTATTAGTACATTATGTACTATTATTTTCAGTTTTTCCTCTAAAATGGTGTATGTCCCCCAGATTTGGAGAGAGGATGACACTGTCCCCTGCCCTTGGGATACTATGTGCGACACTGATGCATGTGACAGAACACCTGATCACTTATGTCGGTGACTATAAAGAACCTCAGTAAAACTGCAGATTTCTCAAAACCAAAAATGTAATTTGGTTACTATGAATTTTAGTCTTTGGAGGTTTCACTGTTTAATGTAATTTAAATTTTTGAATTAATAAAACGTATGAAAAATTTAATAAAAAAACCCTGTTTTTTCGAATTCTCTCTCTCTCTCTCTCTCTCTCTCTCTCTCTCTCTCTCTCTCTCTCCTCTTGCCATAGTGAAGGAAAAAATATATGGAAATCTGTGGGGTGAGAGAGGAAACAATTTGAGTTGGATGAAAACCTTGAACTTGAATTTGTACTAAAATGTCTAGATTTTATTTTTTTGTCAGTAAATGTAGAATTTTGCTACAAGCACAATATGGTACAGTGGAATATTTTTACACTTGTCAGAGATTTCGTTTCCAGATAAAATTGTCTTTAATACCATAACAGATTCAACTTTTGAGCAAATCCAAATCATTACTTCTTTCCAAAATTGCTTGACTCGGTCACATTTCCAGAACAAATGCTCTATTTTTTCTTCAATAGAATTGTAGAAATAGCAATTTTCATCATCAACTATCTTCTTTATTTTTAAGAAAGGTTTTGTTGTCAGAGTTGTGTTGTTCTAAACTGAAACCAAAGGAGCTAATTATTTCTAGTAACTCTTCAACTTCTTGAGTCAGTACTCTGCCATTCATTTGCATTAATATCTAAATCCTGTATACTCTATCTCTTGTCTCACTGTTAGACATTTTATTTGCTTTTATTAATGTCTGTTAAAGATGCCAACATCCTCTCTCTGTCTTTAGTATAATTTTTTACTTATAAGGAATATAAGGTATAAATAGAATATAACTTGAAATTCATGAAGTCTGTATTTTGCTCTAATTGCAGTAACTATTCCCTGATACATTAAATAATTTGTATTGATATTATATCCTTCTCAAAATCTGTAAATGTGCTATCCTCATCAGTTAAATCACAAATATAATTCACATCCCTATATTTCCTTCCCCAATAAAATATTGTCTTATTATTCACTCTCTATTCATCCATACATTAATGGACACTATATCTTCTTCCACATTTGATATGCTTACATCTAGTAAATGTTTCCATGCATTCAATACATCCATCCAAAAAGTATTTTTGGTTGCTATTATCAAATTGTCTGTATATTCATTGCCAAACTCAACTAGTGAATTTATTTCACATGCTGTTTTTTTTAAAAATAAAATTCAGACAGATTTTGCACTCCAAAATAGAGATGACAAATCCATGTAATTTTAAAGGCTACGATAAATACAAATGTAAGTCCTTTTTAGTCCATGCAGTCCTTTCCTATTTAATTGCATCTCACTTTGAGTTCAAAATGAATTAAAAAAACACTTTATTTTTTGTATCATCTGACCTGATCGATCTGGTAGAGACATAAATGATTTTAAACTGGAATCACCAGGGATTTTAATATTGTTATTCTTCATATTTTTGTGCTAGACAGCTTTTGGGCCATATATTTAACATGTTTCTTGCAATCTGCCATTTATTCTCATAATTTATTTTTATCATATCTTCTAAGATAAATGTAAATATGATACCTAGTAATGTAAACTTGGTTGCCCACTGTAATTTTAATCTATGATGAAATGTTTTAGCACTAAATTTTCTAACGTCAATCCCAATAGCTTTTGTTTTGCTGATATTTCTTTTAAGGCTGGAAGGAATAGCAAAAGTTCTAAAACTTGTAAAACCGCATTTACTGAAGACGTACCATCAAGGATGAATGTTGTGTCCTCATCAACCTGCAGTATTATATATTTTGTGTTTGCAGTCTTTGACCTTTTCAAATCTGTATTGTTCTTTAATAAGATAACTAAACTTTCTACACATAACAAAAATAGGTATGGGTAGATTGGGTCAACTTTTCTGCAGTCTCTAGTAATATTAAACACATTCAGAAAGAAATCCATTTTGAACAACTTCTGCATTTATATTGTGATAACAGATTTTAATCCAGTGTTGTATCATCAGCAAAATTGAAAAAGGAAAGGACTCCATGCCGAAATCTCCAAGAAACAGAATGCAGCCAGAAGCAAGTTTATATATACTACAATTAAGAGTGATATTGGACACCGATTTTTTAATACTTATTTGGTTTATCCTCTTTACATGTGTGTGTATGTATATATATACACACACACACACACACACAGTGAAACTCCTAAAAACTGAAACCTCATTATATCGGAATTTGCTCAAGACTGACATTTTTTTTAGTCCCGAATATTTCCTTCTTTAATGTGATAACTTTTTCCCTGGTGAACCGAAACCCGTCAACTCCAAATACCAATTCAAATTTTGATTCCAAATTTCAATTTCACACTAAAAGTACCCCCATAAAACCGAGACTCAATTCAAACTCGGAAATATATTTTAGCTGCTAAAATCCTGACACATGCTGGAACAGATTAATTACGGTTAGCAAGTACTATAGTAGGCTTATCTGTGAAACAAAGATCCAGAAAATGTCGCAAGGGCACACGAGGTTAAAACAATACTTCACACATGTGCTGTCACATTTTAGGGCTGACAATAGGCTAATCTGAAGTCTTTGCACCATAAAAAAGAGCCAGCTTTTAAGATGAATTGTTAATAACTAAATGCTTGCAGGTAAGCCATTTAAGAAAAACTATGTTTGTCGGCTTAGTATCTAATTGTGATTGATGCCATTCATTTATAATGATCAATATAACATTGTTTGCTTTTTTTTAATTAAATATCATGGCTTTATTAACCAGGCATGTGGCCTCGTTTTGCCAATGGATATAAACAAAGCAGTTTTCTAAAAGTCAGATTCACTCAAATGGCTCTTGAACTATGAACATTATAAATTATATGGAGTATTTAAACATTATGGAGTAACATTCATAATTCTAATGGACTTATAAAGTTATAAAAATATCTAATTCCTCAAATGTTTCTTGTAACGAGGACTGTATTTCTGTGTGGAAGAACTGTATTTTATTTATGTGACATGATGTGAATTTCAGATGGAATATATGTTGTTCAGCCAATTTTTCATTAAATATATGTATTTTTAAAGAACCAATAGCTTTCTTAATTTGTGCACTCTTACACTGATGTTCTCCATAATTCTCTCTCTCTCTCGTCACATAAGCACTTAAAAAAAGACATGTTTTAAATCTGTGAAAAGCTCTCAAAACTGAACACAAATTTTATATATATATATATATATATATATATGTCATTTATCTTATGAAATTGTGTGTAGTTAATGTTTATGCATTATATATGAACAAAAATGTACTCGGGGGGGGGGGGGTTTCAGTGCCATGTACAGGCTTTAGTTATTTCAAAGTACTGAGTTTGGTTTGCCCAATACTGCACGAGCAAAGTGCCTGCAGTGAGAAACATGATTATCTCATGTTCTCTGGCCATGGATTTCATCATAACCAGGGTACTTATAGAGTAAAGTCTCAATGTATTATCACAACACGAGTTTTTTCAGGAAGCTGTCCACTTTCCAGAAGCAATCTTCAGCTATAGAGGTATCTGAAATATAAAATTGTATTCTTTCTTGCTATCCATTTTATGTGAAAGAATTGTTTTATATATTGGCTGTTTCAGAATTTATTTTAAATTGTACAGGGAGACAAACCTATGTCACATAACACCATGCCATCAGATAGAGTATATTCTGTTTCAAGTTAGACATTTTTATAAGTGAACAGACAAATTGAATTCAATTATACACTGCATACATTGAAGGATGAGCACTGTTCAGGTTCTTATAATTCAGTGAGATTATTCTTATTGGACACTCGATTCATGTATGAACTTGGTTATTATAATAATAATCTTGTACAATACTGATGAAATGATTGAAAGTGTAATGAAGCCAATTCATGTGCGCACATGCGTAATTTATATTATTGTATTTGTACTTTTTTGTGTCTCATGTACTACATGGCTCAGTCATTATATTTGTAGCTGTTTTTATGAGGGGGATTTGTAGAACTCTGGGGGGTTTCGTGTAACCTGTTAGCCAGGGTCGATGGTGACATTGGCTCTGAGGACAGTATTAGTTTATTTTGTGAGGGACCAAACTTTGGGACCAGCGAGCCTGTATGGAATAAGGAGGCTCTTGAGAGATCCTTCAGTAGACTGGGAGGGATAGTCCATGCATGGTGACTTCTTGACCATTCAAGGAGAGCTATGGAACCGGAAATACATCGTGATCAACTGGACGCTACAAGATACATATGTTCAATTTTTTAATCAATATTATTCAATATCACTATATGAGTGAAATCAATAGTTCAATATCGCTATATGAGTGAAAACCAATAATACATACATCCAACTTGTGGATGAAACATACATTATTCATATTTTTGTACAAATCCTATACTTTGATCACCTTTGGTGATAGAATCATACATTCTTCTTATTTGTGTATAAATCATATGCTTTGATACCTTTGGTGATAGAATCATACATTGTTCATATTTATGAATAAATTATATACATTGACATTTGTGAATAAATTATATACATTGATCATCTATGGTGCAATCACCAGGTTCTACTTTAAGAAATATATATTGTAACATGCAGGTAAACAACAATATACATCTGCTTAAAATTGAAGGGAGATAACTCTTTTTTCTATATTGTTATACATTGATATTGTGGTATAGTGGATGTACTTTAAAAAAAAAAAAGAATTCCTTATTCTCCATACAAGTACACATAATTTCACTTGAAATCAGTCTAATACTACAGTAATCCTATTTTTATAAGTTATATTACCACTTGTGGAAACCATTTGATCTTTAGAAGTACTTTAATCTTACCAAATCTTCTTTAATTACCAAACTAATTCATGCATTAATCAAAACGTTTTACCATTTACTATAGTAATTGCAGAGCCCCACTTCATCCAAACTATGAAAAAATACATAAACCAGGAAACCATTGCAAAGAACTCAATGAATGTACAAAATAACAAATAGCAAACTAAATAAGATATTCAGAAAAGGATTTATTTCCCCGTTTTTCGAATTATGTTGCTACCTGCAAAAAGGAAATCAATGGTAAATGGACTAGTGTTTCTGTCCCTCAACATTCATATAGGCACATTCTTGGTACAATAGATGGGCACACTTGTGCACTGTCTAGGAAATTTAATCCTTCACTAAAACATTCTGATTAATGTATCTATGCCAGTATCATTATTCTATATAGCAGACAAATACAAGTAGAAGAATTTACCAATTTGGGTAAAAACTCTGCTTTTGGTGCTTTATGAAATAATGGTAAATGATTTCAAAGAGTATTCAGTGTAGTAAATAATCTGCATTTGCACCTTAAAGAAGTGACAACTTATAATGTGAATTGTTAGAACAGAACTGAACTGAACAAAACTTTTATTATAGGAAGTAATTCTCAGGCCACACATAGGTGGCATATGAGAATACCACAACTACTACATTTTTGTAAGGTGACATCACTAACCTATGGAGATACAGATGAAATCACTGGTGAACATTTACAATCAGAGCAAGAGTATTAAACATTCAGATGAAATATGAGAACATTTGGGTACATAAATATAATAATGTTAGGGCAGAATACAATGATTATCCTGCAGTGTACAAAAGTTGTAAAAGAGAAAAAACTAGCATATCATTATGAAGTGTGAGTAGTTTTCAATTCAAAAAATATACAGTTTATGATATTGTATTAACTATTAGGGTGACAAAGTTGGAGAATTTTGCAATTATTGGTGACAAAAAAGGTTTGTAATTGTGCAATAGAGAGTTTGCTGTAATATCATGGTTTTAGAAACTAAACTTCTTTCTTTGTGAAATTTGGGACAAATGAATAAATAATGGTATTTGTCCCTGATGTCATTTTTATCACAATGATTACATCTTCTTTCCTCAAACTGTGTATTGTCCCAATGACCAGTTTCAATAGGGAATCTATGACTGGAAGTCCTAAACTTTATTGAAGGTAAATTCAGATTCCTAGATAACAGTAATAAGTAGTTCTCCATAGTCAGATATTGTTTTAAACAATGGTAAAAATTTTCCCTTAGAATACAGAATTACCGATGATTGCTATTCATATATATAAAAGTCTTTTAAAGTTTCTGAAAAGTTTTGGCAAATAGGATAAAGTATCTCTCTTTTCTAGAGATCTGAGTGTCCCTGAAAAGGACCATTGGGTTTTGCTACCACTATAGTTAGTGGTCACTGAACCTCCAGGGGTATTGCACCGCTCACTACACATCTTTGGCCCCATTTGCTCCACAATGTTTTAGTGGAGACAACGAGTCTAAAACTTGGGTCATTGGCCTCTTTCACCCAGTCTTCCTTCTCCTCCTCATCCTCCTCTTGCATCCAGTCTGGATGGCCCAATCGTCTGAATTTCTCTTGGATTTTCATCCAGTTTTCATTTAGCCATGGGAATTCCCTCTCTCTCCTCTCCTGCATCTTTGCCCTCTTCTCTGCCCACACCCTCTTCATCTTCTCCACCTCTTCATTGATGACCTCTCTCATAAGGATCTTCACTGTTTTTAAAGAGGTCATCTCCCTCTTCAGGTGACCCTTGTGGGAATAGATGTCCAGTTCTTCCATCCGACCCAAGAGGTGTTCCGCTCTGTCCAACAGACTCATGACATGGCTTAATTTTCCCGTTTTGAATCGCTGGCTAGCCATTCATCTATTACACATGATTGACGATGAATGGCAAGACTGTTACTTACTTAATTTGGATTAAAGACGTATATCGGTCATTCGGCCTTGCATGTCTATACCCCAATGCATGCAAAGCACGCTATTCAGGGATTACAGTTTTTTATGCACAGCGCACTAATAATTACTTATGGTTGCATGTCCGGCTAGGCAAAGGAGGAAAGGAGCTCTGCAATGGGTACACCATCGTTCCTGGAGTCTCCTTCAGGTCCAGAGTATATAATTTTGATTTCTGTACCAAAAGATAAAACTTTTGTCGTCTTGTGGTTTAAATTTCACCAAAGTTTTGAATTATCACTCTACTGTTGGATGGTGTAGTAAGATTAAAGATGGTTAGCAGAGAAACAAAGTTTGTGAGGAGCGGAGTTTGTTGGTATAGCGAGTTGCCTTAATAATGTTATGTCAATGTGGTTATTGCAATTAATCGGTTACTGCATTGTGCAGTGGACCCTGATGGTCTGGGCTTAGGACCACCTCATATGGGATAAGGTGTGGGGCATAGCTATATGTTGAGGAGTGGTTTCTCCTTCCAATGATTGCCGATTTGTGCAGCTTGCCCTGATGGTCTAGGCTTATGACCACCTGATATGATTACTAGGATTTGGGGCAGTTCTATGTTTCCATAATCACTATTGCCACATTGTGTGGCAAGCCGTGATGGTCTGGACTTAGGACCACTTTATATTTCTATATTTTATGGTGGTGCGTTGTTGAAGGTCGCTTGCGTGGACTCCAACACCTTCAGTTAAGTATATTGTTAGTAGAGAAAGGAGGTGAATAAATAATTTTTCCAGAAAGGTGCTGAGGAGAGTTTTTTTTTTTTTTTTAATTAGGGATTTGGTAAGTAAAAGAATTGTATCTACTCTTTGAGAGGGATTGGTTGTTTTTATTGCTAAGTGGTACAACACTATGTCATTTGTTCGTTATTGTAGGAAGTATTTTGCTTTGTTTTTAGGTGATAGCTGGCCTATATGTCCGTTAGTATACAAGTTATTTCGGTATATTAGATTTTAATTATTGCTAAATTTTGACTGAATTGTCTTTTATATGGGAGTGGAGTTTCTCTCACCTTGAGGGCGGGGATAGGACGACATTGCGAACTGGTTCACCCCGAGTGGGTCCAGCCTTCCTATCCCTTCCCTTTTGGCGGAGCCCCTCCTCTCCTGCCCTAGACAATTTATGTGTCCTATATTGAGGCATGTCATGCCAGGGGAGGAGGGGGGGTGACAGTTCCGGTAAATGCCGCCTACCCCTTAAAGGGACAGACATAACTGCCCCCCCCCCCTGACTCCACATTACCTTTTATTTATGGTTTGTTTGATTTAGATTAAGTATGAATTAGATGCATTTGTCTTAGGTTGTTTTTGTCATACTGGGGGAGGAGGGGGAGCGACAGTTTCGGTAAACGCCGCCTACTCCTTAAGGGTACACACATAACTGTCTCTACCCACCCACCCACCCACCTCCCACACACACACTCCATTTTACCTTTTATTTATGGTTTGTTTGATTTGGATTAAGTATATGGATTAGATGCATTTGGCTTGGGTTGTCTTGGGTCTTTTGAGCGGAATTTATAACTGCTCTGTATCTGCATGATTACTATTTTTGTTGTGGCTTGGATTGATCTTTAGTCGGGGTTTAAATTTTGCCTCTCATTCCAATTTCTGCTATGTATCCCATGATGTTTACATACACCGAATTGGTGTTATTTATTTCAGTTGTTAAGAAATTTGGGTACATGATTGGGGATTTTAGTTCTTTCTGTCTTTCCTGAAATTTTGTTTTTTCTCTAGAGTATTTGGGGAATTCGTTGAATATATGGTTGAGTGTTTCTGGGGTTCGACAGTGTGGGCAGTTTACGCCTGCTTCTTTGATACCCGGCACAAACCTTCCAAAACTGTTGGCTAAAAGTATTTTGCCAATTTTGATTCTGTTTATGACTTTGGTGTTCATGCGGGTTTGCCAGGTTTGGGGCGAAAATGTTTCTATTACTTGTTTGTATATGTCATATAACCTACGCCCTTTATTTGTATTGTCCCGATCTCCTTGCCATTTTGTTATCACTTTTTTGCCTGATCACACTGTAGATTTCCAGGACGCTGTATTCCAATTTGTGAATTTCAGGTTCGCTTAACTTATTTTTGGCTACTTTATCTGCCCTTTCATTGCCAGGTATGTCAATGTGAGAGGGCACCCACATAAATTCTACAGTCTGAATGGTTTCTTTGATGATTTTGAGTTTCAGGTAGACTTCATTCATTCTGTTTTTCCGACATGAAGAGCTGTCTGATTCCGCAGCACACCGAGGGAGTCGCTAATTATCAGTTTTTTTGGTTTGGCTGGATTGTATCCTTTCGATTGCTTTGGTAATGGTCCAAAATACAACCGTGTAAATGGAGCAGTTGTCCGGTAGACTCATCCCCAGTGTGATGTTTTTTCTCCAGGATTACTACTACTGCTGCTGCAGTACGCGCTGGGTCTGGGGATTTCGATCAATTGGTGTAGACTTAGGTGTATCCTTCATACCTACAGTCTATCTCAGAGAGAATTTTCGCCTTTATTTATATTGGTTTATCTTGCTTGTCTCCATATTTTAGATAATTAAAGTTAATTTTGGGCACATTGATGGTCCATGGGGCGGGATCTGCATATTTTGTTGTTTCTGCATGAAGGTTGTGGATTTGTAATTCCCTTTTCAGGTCATGGATTTTTTTTTTTTTTTTTTTGCCCCCAGGCTTGTTAGGAGTTTATGCCTGAAAGGGCCTATTGCTTCTCTCTATTATTGCTTGAGTAGGGTGCTAATCATTATGAATTGATATCCTTGTCGCATACCTCTTCTCGTCTCAAGTTTAGGTTCCCCAACTAAGATTCTGTTTTCCTCCCTAGATGTGTTACTGAGCGCACCTGTGCATATAACTAGAGCCTGTTGTTGTATTCGGTCCAATTTATTTTTATAAATAGGGGTGTACCGAAGAATACGCTTGGCACCCGTAATCAATTTTGGACCGAATAAGTGTCCTATAAAGTGTCAGGGGCCTAGTTAGAACTGCTCCCCAATCGGTTCCCTTAAGGTTCCTTAAGATGTTTAGATCATTCCCGCATCTCCTTATTAGCACTGGTATATGATTGCTTCATGTTAGGTGCTCATCGAATAGCATCCCCAGAAATTTCGCCACTCTTTCAAATTTTATTTCTGTCCGTTAAGGTACAGTTTTGGTGGTTGCCTACGGATTTTTGCTGTTGGAGTAAACATAACACCTACTGTTTTTCCGGGGAATAGCCTGAAGCCACACCTATTGGCCCATTGCCCAATCCCATCCAGCCCGACCTGCAATCTGCCTACCACAGTTTTGCTGGAAGGATTTCACGCTTTCCAGACTCCGCTATCGTCGGCAAATAGGTCCAGATAAGATGGGTCGATTGATTTTCCTAGGTCATTTATCGTGATATTAAACAGTGTCAGGCTTAGTACACTATCCTGGGGGTGGGTGGGGGGTGGGACTCCATTGTCCAGCTCTTGCATTTCTAAGTACTGATCGCCCACTCTAGATTGAATTTTTCGACCTGTTAGGAAGTTTGCTGTCAACCTTTGTATGCGGCCTGTTATTCTATAATGGTTTAACTTCGCAGTTAAGCCCTTGGTCCATATCAGTTCATAGGCTTTTTCAAGGTCCAGGAAAAATGCGTTGAGGTTTCAGTCACATTTCGTTTTAGCATTAAAAGCTAGTCTTATGCTTGATTCCAAGCATACTAGCTGACCTAATGTGGATTGCTAGTTGTGGAATCTGCTCTGATTTTGGGATATCAAATTATTGCTTTCAAGGTGGTGTTTCAGTCTATTATTGATCATGGTTTCCATGATCTTACAGATATTATTAGTCATCGAAATTGGTCTGTACGAGTTTAAATCTGCGGGATCTTTTCTGGGTTTCGGGATTGGTATAAAAATAGCATGTTTCGAATGGTTTGATATTTCTCCCGATTGCCAGATCAGATTCAGCAGATCCAGAATCTCCAGTTCTGTTGTTTCTGAAAGATTTTTTTTTATAGATTTCATAACCAAGCATGTCTTCTCCAGGTGAGGTGGTTTTGTTCCTACTGACTGCCTTTCGCCACTCATGTATCGTGAAATCTATATTTAGGGGGCTAGAGTGAATTCCCTTGTCGGTGAACACATGGGGGTGTTCAATCTCAATTTTATCCATGTGTTTTTGAAACGCTTCTGTATGGTTAGAACTACTGCTCATACTGGTAATGTGGGCTGCTAACCTTTCGGCTTTATCCCTGTCCGTAGGTAGTCCAAGGAGTTTATGGGTGGATAATGAGGTTTTGCCCATAATCTTTTTGATTTTATCTTATACTTGTTTTGAATTTGCTTTAAGGTTTAATGACGAGCAGTATACTTTCCATGACGTTTGTTTTGCTGTGTATATTGTGGTCATAACTATTTGTTCCTTTTCCTTTTAAGCAAGGAACGCCTGAGAGTCTTTAGTGCGCGGAAATCTATTTAGGGCCTTTTTTTTCTCTTTTATGGCCTGCTTACAATCGTCGTTCCTCCAGGGTACGGACTTTTTGCTGCGCCGCCCTCCAGTTTTTGGGATGCACCGCTCCGCTGCAGAGAACAAAACCTCGACAATATTTTCATTGAAAATGTCAACATTGTCGTTGTATAGCAAAGCAGTGTCCTTCCCCTCACATAGAGAGCGAAACATCTCCCAGTAAGCTTTGCCAAATCTCTACTTTGGGGTGGTAGAGGTATTGTTTCTGTGAACCTTTAGTTGTACAGTAGTCAATACTGAAAAGTAGTCACTGCCTAAGGAGCTTGATTGATCAACTTCCCAATCGGAAATTTCCGCAATTTTGGGTGTGCATATCGTTAGATCAATGGCAGACATCGTCCCGTTTTCCGGATTTACTCTGGTACGTGTACCATTATTAAGTATGACTAGATTTGATAGCGTGACCCAACTTTAAATATTTCTTCCCCTGCTATCCAACTGGGTTCCTCCCCACTGTTCGCTATGTGCATTAAAATTTCCACAGATTACCAGATTATCTCCTAGCCCACTGACTATATTAAGTATGTATCGGCTTGTGTGATCGGTCCCCCTCCAGGGTCATACATGTTTACTACTATCGAGGGCTTATTACCATTATTAATTTTTGTAATTTGCACTTCTGGGTGTGGTTCAGAGTTTTTTTTTTTTTTTTTTCTCCTTTCCTTGCATTGATGCACAATTTATAGGTTTAGGGGCATTCTGTATAACAGGGATTTGAAGTATTTGGATCCATTCATCTGATTCTAAACCTACTATTGATGGGTCCGCTATTTTGCTAGTGTGCACCTTAGCGCAGCTGGCCTTCGTGGTATTTGGTGTTGAGATTGCTGCTTTATGTTCTATTTTGTTTGAGTGTATTTTATTTGTCATTTGGTTTACCTTCACTACCTTCCTTGTCACTTCGGCATACGTGTCTGGTCTAATGCACCCTTTTTCTCCTCCACGTTTGGGGTCTTATTGGTGAAGTGGGAGTTTCTGGGATAGAGATAGTTTCCTTTCCCACCCACCCCTTTCCTGGTCACTGGTGTAACTGTCAGTTGCACTTTGGTGTTTGTTTAATAGAGGGGAGGTAATCCATGAGTAGAGTGGTCTGAAAGTCAAAGTTAACCCCTCTGATTCGGATTTCTGGGTCAGGAGTTTGAAGCTTATTCGGGTATGATGTGGGTGACGTTATCGTTAATGGTTTCTCCCTGGCTATCTTCATTTGAAGAATTGAGGAAATATGTCCTTATCTGGCGAAGGTAGGATAGTATTGAAATCCAATATATTTGCTCTGACATTTACATTTGGCCCTGTTACAATTGATCCTACGTATGTGTGTGGGGTTGATGTCATAGCCTTAGGTCTGTTTGCGGGTTTCTTATTTGTTTTCCTTTTTCCCAATTTAATATTGTTCATTTTAGTACCTAAGCTTCTAGGTTCAATAGAAATAGGTTCAAGTTGACCTTCAGGAGTGACTGTAACATCTATCTCTATCTCTTAACAGCAAAATAACAATGCTAAAACATTTCCATGAACAACACTTGGCAAAAATTTGAAATTCCGATCTCCAAAATAATAAATTCAACAATGTTCCTTTGTCTTAACATTTTGGCTCCAAAATTGTTATTGTTAAGTCTTGTCTTGTAACTCTTCTTAAAATATATGGAAATTCAAGATGGCGGATAGGAAGAAAATTTGCGTAGCAAACAGTATATAAATTTTGACTCGTAGGTTTACGTCTAAATTTCCTAACTTACCCAATGTTATAATTACAGAAATCTAAGATGAGGTGGTGTTCTCGCTGGTTTGGAATCGCTATCTGACTGGAGTTGGCGATGTTGGTGGTGGTGGTTAAAAAATCTCAAATCTCAAAACCTCGTCATTGGATTGCTGAACGTGTTCAATTTTGTCAATACTTTTGGAAGGTGTTAATTCTGCCGGTGTACTAAACTCAATTCAAACAGAAGGCTTCAAGCTGTCGTGATTGATGGATAGTCTAAAACGATCGTCATCTTCAGCTAGGCATTGTCGTTGCAATGTCTCTAACAATGAATCCCACAAATCTGTAATGAAGCCTGCTGCTTTCTCTGGTGGTACTTGAGACTTGAACTCTTTAAATTTCACTGTGTATGTATAAGCGGTGGTTTAACATTTTCTGGAAGTCACATTTTGGGTCTCTCTAATTTGGAAATAATCTTCGAGAGCTACTGAACGACTTTCTTTTTTGGTGGATATTGACTCTCTTGGTCTTGTTGTAGAGGAGATTGGTTCAGGCTCACTCGTGTCCTCTTTGAAATCATGGGCATGCACTTGTGCTAACACTTCAGTAAGTGTATGAGGCGACAACGAAAGTCGCATTCGTCTCTTGGTTTCTTCCTCTGGTTTTTTCATCTTGATCCAAAAAATTTGATTTGACTTAGTTTTACACACACTCACCCTATATATAGAGAGAGCTTCTTACCATAAGATAATATGTTCATTCAGCTTTCAGTCTGTGGAGAAGATGGAAGAGTCAAAACAGATCGCCCTTCTCGTCAGACATCTATAGAGAGTCATTTGAAAGTACACCACTTCCAACAAGACTACGGACTCCTCCACTCGAGATAAAGGTCAAGATACTTGCTATATCTGCCAGGAAAAAGTACATTGGTGAGCTTTTGTGTCCAAAGAAAAAATAGAACAAGCAGGAGGAGGAGCATTCTTCAGAAACAGAAGAAGAACCCATACCCATCATGAAATTCAAGAAGGCATGACAGCTAGAACAAAGTGAAGAAGAAGAATCTATGCCAGTGAATAAATTCAAAGAAAGAGACAGACAGTAAGAGAAAGAAAGAAAAAGAAAATGGACTTTTGTGACGTGTTATGAAATTTCATTGTGATCCTTTTTTCAAAAAAATATACAAAAGAAAAACGTAAGTGACTCTTTGACTATTTTTTTTAAAATTATTATTATTTATTTGTTTAAATTGTTTTTGCTTTTATAATGGATACAATACTTAAACACACACACACTCACACACGCACACACTTGAATATTGGGAAAGGGATTTAAGTATTACTTGATTTTTGTCAATCGTTGAGTAGTATCTCTTTTCTAAAAGATAAAGGTGGCTCTAATAAGGACCATTGGATTTTTTTTTTTTTTTTTTTTTTTTTTTTTTTTGAATAACAAAACAACTTATGAACTTGACGTAATTAGCCTAAACTGTCTTAATCCTTCTCAACGGTCAAGTCCCACTCCTCCTGCTGCCTCTGTTGCTGCTTTGATAGTGGTAGTAACTGCTGCTGCTTCTGGCATCTCAGTGGCAGTGAGAGTGGATGGTAGTGATTGAATGTTTAGAAATCTTAGCACGTGAAAATTACTTTCTCTTGGGTTGAGCTAAAGAAGTCTGATACATTTCTCTCAGATACTTTAACTCCGCCAAAATGTCACGTAAAACACAGAGCGTTTCGTTTTCACTCCCTTCTTTCTGTTCACTATTCAAATTTTTCCTCTTCTCCTCTTCTTCGTCTCGCTTGCTTTTGTCATCTTGTGGCTGTTGTTGAACAATGCTTGTTCTTCTTTCTGTCGTTGCAAAAGACTTTCCAATTCTTCCTTCTGTTTCTTTCTTAAATCATCCACCACTGGTAATGATGGAGAAGGAGGTCAAGGCGGTACCATCGCCGCCGGCAAAATGTCTTGCGGAGACGATAGGAAATCAGCCAAAGCTAAATTGAAGTCATCCTCTTCTGGAAGAAGAATACTAGCTACAGCTGCAGTAGTAGTCGTAGTCATGGTACTATAACTCCGAGTATATGATGCATCCGCAGCAGGCGCACCCCAATAAATTGTCTTCATTGTTTCAGCCATAGCTAGTATGCTTGAACTGTTCCACAATGGTAAACTATAAGAACGCTCGTGCACATATACTGAATGTGATGTCACGCGTCCGCTCTCTTCTGATTGAATTTTGTAACGCGTGTTTTGATTGGTAGAACATCCGGTCCTATGCTATGTATACAAGAAAGTTTGCCTATGGTGTTTCCTGTTCTCAAAATAACTAAACCAAGACGTGGACAAGCGTAGATTCATCAACCATCGTTTCTCGGATGCTGTTCAACCCGGACTACCCCATGTATGTGAAGGTATCGTGGGCTATTACCAGGATGACAGACATAGCGCTGAGAAAAAGAAGAATTTATTTGGAGAGGCAATGGTGTCTGAAGCGGGTCTTACACTACGGACCCTTCGTGCGTCGAAGTTTGTGAAGAAGATGACCAGTGACGCCATGCCTCTTATATTAACCGCCTTTGGTTAACAAACCCCAACGGACCTTATCAGAGCCACCCAGATCTCATGAAAAAAGAGATACTTATCCTATTTGCCAAAACTTTGTGTTCTGTGTTTTGTATATGTATGTGTTTGTGTAGGTATATGTTGTTGACAACTACAACTTCAAACCCATTTTACCCCTTCTCTGTTATATGTAAGTGTATAGTAGTGTATCTATAAACACTTCCTACCCTTGTGTGATAGTATAGCATGTTTGTATGTGAGAATGCGTGTTTATTTCATCACCCTTCTTTTACATCCTACCCCTCTTCTTGTGCGACAGTATGTTTGTATGTCTGTAAGTATGGCCTGTGTGTATAAACACTCCTACCTTTTTCGTTAGATAGTAGGGGTGTGTGTTTGGATAGTAAACAAAAAGCAGTTGCTGGATAGTATATGTTGCGTATTGGATTGTAATCAAAAAGTAGGTACTGGATTCTAGGGGGGTGGGGTGTTTGGATAGTGATCAACAATAGGTTTCTGGATAGTATATGTGGTGTGTTGCATTGTAATTAAAAAAATGTAATATTACCATTCCCGTTGTGCCCCCAAGTGCCATCTCCATGTAAACTTATATGTTAATGTTAATTACTCTTGTGCCCTCAAAACTAAACAATTTATAGCGCACAACGGGAATGATCATGTAACAATTTAACATAGAATTGCCTATTGTGCCCTCAAGTGCCATCTCCATGTAAACCTATGGACATTTTTAACATAGGATTTGCCGTTGTGGCCCCAAGTGCCATTCGCATGTAAACCTATGGCGTAATGTTAATTCCCGTTGTGCCCCCAATACCCATATATAACTACTAACCTTTCCATAATTGCCTCACTATCGATTCTGATTCAGCGCAGTGTCGGCTAAGCTTTTCGCAAGTGAAATGTACAATTCACAACGAACCTCGCCGTGCACCCAGTTCTGTAGAACGCATATTAAAGAAAGCAGAATGCTCAGACATTGATCATACCTTATGCGTCTGATTTTCTGCATCAATACAAGCTAACCTAGTAAATTAAAAAAGAGGGTAGTCAAATATCGATAGAAACCTATAATGAAATGAATAGGAATGATCTTGTCTTCGAATCAGTAAGGCGCCTGAGTGATACAATAATCTTAGTACTATTCAAGAAGGTTTAATATGCTTAACATCAACCCAGTAGAAAACTGAGAGACTGATTTAGCACGCGCACCTAATATCGTTTGGGCTCTTCGCGCTAATAGCATGACAAAAGATCAGTTGACAGAAACATCAACATTTAATATTAGTATCGTGACGAGGAAACAAGCAATTTTTAATATGCTGACAGTGAGAGACCAATGCAACACTTAAAATGTATTGAAGTTTGATCATTTCTTTTCATCGAATCGGGGCTATAATTCTTACCAATAGTTTTCACAAATTAGATGCATATCTTAATATCCTAATCAGGAAATACACACAGTCAACAAGAGGAAAAAATGTGAAGGCAAGTTAAACATACAAGCCTTCTGGACGGAGAGATGGACGGGCGCCAGGACGGATTCCTTCTATTTCTTAGCAAAACAAGCCAATAAGCAATCTATCAAACAAACATATAAACGACAAGCAAAACGAATTTTTTTTTTTTTTTGCTGGTTTTAACATTACTTTTAACACACTATTGACCATAAAATGCCGTGGAAAGAGGAGCTAAGTGCCTTTCCTAAGGACACAATGAGGCAGCCGACGCGGGCTGGCCTGGGCGGGTATCGAAACCACAAAAAGAGAGGATCAAATTTTTTAATTTATGTTTGACCGAAGACTGTACTCGAGAAGACCGTTCTTAACACCTGTGCACGTTTAAGCGTTGTTCTCGACTCTCGAGTATTTATAACATGATACCCGGAATGCGTTTTCGTACCGAGAACTCACACGTGCTTTTTGTAGGTGTGAACTTGGAACAAAATGGCGGCGTGCAAAAACATGTGAGAACTTTGCAAATAAGAATTTTGTTATTTATTTGATGTCGTAAAGGAAAATAGAGGTGTTTTAACATTACATGTTTATGTTTTATGTTAATGCTTTTTACAAATATGATAGTGTATTTGTATTACATATATCGCTCAGATCGCACGTGCAATACATATAGCTTTAACAGTTGCATCAAGTATCGTGTTTCTGGCTATAAAACTGAATTCATTAACCCACTGGAAACCTCAACTCCAAACCGCCCAAACACCTTTAGACATAGTGGTTTGTTTGTTTTCTCAACCTGTGAAAAATTCTAACATTTTAACCTCCATCAAGACATTTAGCCCCTCAAAAATAGCCGCTAGCTGACGATCATCTACCTAATCCGCCATATTTACATTTGTTTTTAGCATTCAATAGTGAGGTTCGTGCGAGTCTTATTCTCGTCGCTTGAAATGCCGAGAACGTGATCTTGGCAATCAAGAACAGTTGAATGGCAGCCACGTACTCACGTATTCACAGTATGTACATGGCTGAGAATAGTCCATTTTTAATTAAGTATATAGAGCACTGTACAAGATGGTCTCTAGTGACGAAGGTAAACAAAGCACTGACCGTATCACAGTTTAAAGTCATTTTTTTTTCTTTGCCCCCACCCCCCACCCCCCACCTCCATAAAAGTTAACAATAATAGTGCTAAAGTTGCTGTTTCAAGGTTAACATTGTTATGTTTTTCTTAGCTTTATTATCGAAAACCTTGAAATATTAGAAAAACAAGAGCAGACGTATCTGCAAGAAAGTTGCTAATATCAACTTGTGGCTGTTGTGGCTTTTCGGGAGAAGTGAGACCACCTTCTGCAAGCAGTCCGAGTATTAAAAGGCAAGCGTAGACTAATCGTATCTCGTTCTCGCAGTTCTACAGACTAATGTAAGTTCCAGATTGACTATGACATGTAATGGTGCTACCCGGACTGACAAAAAAAATACAAATCCGGATGTACCATAATATTTTTATTAATTTATATTTTTATTAACATATTAGTTCTTAATTTCAAACACATTATTGTGTTCTGCTACGACTAGCGTGCATAAAGATAAAGAAAATAAAACTCAGAAAGACTTTGCTATCAAAAAAAAATTCAGACTTTGTGTGTGTGTGATTGTGGTGTATATGTATGTATGTATTTATGTATGTATGTGTGTATATATATATATATATATATATATATATATATATATATATATATATATATATATATTAACATGAGCTGTTAAATACAGGCTATGACCCCTGACCTGTTCATATAGAATATGACCCATTATTCCTCATGCTATTATTCAGTTTAATCACACAAGAAGCAGACATATCCTCTGCTGATTGGTTAAATATCCTATTACGTGTGACAGTTGAAATTGTTGAGAAATATAATTCTTCTTTTCGTTGATATTATTAAGTCTAATCAGACACACAAGAAACAGTCATATCCTCTGCTGATTGTTTAAACATCATATTACGTGTGACAGTTGAAATTGTTGAGAAATATATATCTTCTTTTCGTTGAAAATTTCATAATTATTTTATAAGTAACCAGGTGAAAAAAATGCAATTTGAATTTTGCAAGTAGATTTTTTTTTCTCAGCTTGCAAACAATTGCGTGTAGGAAACAAAGTTAAATTCTGTCCCTGGATATGGCATTGTGTCCCTGGATATGGCATTGAATGTAAACTTCATTGATTCTAAGGATTATATTTATGAATGACATCAAGCCAAGTGTTTCTGTTTCTCATTTCTCAAACAGCAGAAGCGAATGATTGTCTTTATGAGATGATAATTAACCCGATATTATCTCGACTTTCTAATCGTCCGACTAGACAGTACATCAAGCGTTCAAGGGATTGAAGAGGACTATTTTTAGAACACATTGACGTGGACTCTTTGATGCTACAGATAGTATTATTCTGAAGAGGTTTTGAAGTGGATCAAGTTTCCTCTTCAATAAAACAGATCATTAGCCTTTTTTGTGTCATGGATAGTTTGAAAACGAGGACAACAAAAAACTATTTTGAATTTATAATGATTCATGGTTACGTACTGACACAATATTAGATGAGCATATAATTGCTGTGGTATATATGTTATATGTATAGTTAATATTTCTTTTATAATTAGAAGTATTAGAAGTATTTAGAGTTTAGTAATTATACCAAGACACAATTAGGGTCAAGGTATTAAGCTTCAAAATCACAAAACCACATCAAATTTAGCCCAGTAAATCATCGCAACATGATCACGCCAAATTATTTCGGTTTTGATGAAAGTGAATTATATGTTGTTGTTATAATTTGCCCTTGAGGAGAAATCAGTATATATTCAGAATTCGACGGCACCAATTGATAGCGATTCATCATTCTCATGACTTCATCGTAGTTAAGCACGTGTAAAATGTCCGGAAACTTCTTTTTTAATGAAGATAAAACCTTTAAAAAATATCATTCATATCATTGTTGCTGGCATACATGTCTGCCGCAATGTAAAGGAAACTCTATGGACGTACGTAAAAAGGAGAGAGTAGTATGTGAATGAAATGTTGTAATTTAAAAATTGCATAGCCTCAAGAAATGAAATATGTCAAGCATCAGGTAAATTAATTTTTATAAAAATCTAATCCATCTTTCACTAATATTCTTGTGAATATTTCAGTGAAGACTTTCGTTTATTGTTGTGATAAAGGACATCTGCGTTGTGCGTGTGTGCATGTATTTAATACTAAATCGTGAATCCACGCCTATTATTTTAGCTTATGATAGTCATCTACATTACAACCTGATGATAGTCATCTACATTACAAGCTTATGATAGTCATCTACATTACAAGCTTATCATAGTCATCTACATTACAAGCTTATCATAGTCATCTACATTACAAGCTTATCATAGTCATCTACATTACAAGCTTATGATAGTCATCTACATTACAAGCTGATGATAGTCATCTACATTACAAGCTTATGATAGTCATCTACATTACAAAGCTTGTGATAGTCATCTACATTACAAGCTTATCATAGTCATCTACATTAGAAGCTTATGATAGTCATCTACATTACAAGCTTATCATAGTCATCTACATTACAAGCTTATCATAGTCATCTACAATACAAGAACCTGACATCAATGTATGCGAAGAACGACAACCCTGCAAAAAGTTGTGCTACTCCTTTTACTTCATTTTGCACTAAAATTATAAACTGTCACTCGGTTTTGTGGAAAATTGTAATATGTGTATATTTTTTAGGATTTTAACGTCAATATTACAGATTAGCGGCATTTTAACGTAAATATTACAGACAAGCAAGGATACAAAAAGATAATTTATCTTATTTGTGTAGTAAAAATTCTACTTCGTAAAAATGGAACTGTCATTGAAAGCTGTTGAAGTATATCCTTTGTTCGGTGTAAAGCGAGAACTCTCCTGTCTGCTTTTACCAATCAAGACATTGACAAGGATTTGAAAGATTTTCATAGACTGGTCATATTACCCAGTGTTTATGAATCAGGTTATCGCCAATAGAACAAAAAACTGTCACCAAATCATATTTGCCATTGCGTTCATTTGCTATGAATGGGATATATGTGAAAAGTTTGCATAAGTTTCCATCTACGCTGTAAATGCATTTTGATTGGCCATCTTCTGTGTAATAAAATGAAAGCAGGAGCAGAGGATAAAAATATAATATGTTTTATTTATGAAAACACAAATGTTTCTAATGAAAATATCTGCGCTTTCCGTATCTTCAAACTGTTTTTCTTTAAACAAACAGCCCAAGAAGGTAAAGACACGACGTGTGGGTTTCGACATAAAGGTACAGAATATTGTAAGCAAAATTGGTACTTTGAAACTCACAAGATTGCCAAAATCGTCAGCTTCTTATGTAGTAAAAAGTCGCTAACTACAACAAGTAAAAATACAGTTATACTTCTTCCCTCTCTTCTCTAGTTTTCGTCCGGGAGACCTCCAATATGAAAGGGGCGTCTGGTTTAAACTTCCATACTTCCACCGTGGGACGATGGTAGGCACCATGACAAAAAAGTTTTGCGAGTGTCCCAGACAAGCTGGATATGCTATCTGCCATTTTTACGTGGTGGCGGCAGCACGGCTACACCAAAGGCATAGGGACTGGCAAGAGATGCAACATTTGTCAGGCGAGTGCCTTGGCCACCATCTTGTTTGTCAACCAGCGTCGTCATTACCGTTGAGGATATTACATCCTCTTCGTTTCGCCTTGGATGAATTTGAAGCTGTTCCTTTTGCTCTGATTGTGCTTGAAAATCCTGCATTGGCTTTGCAGGCGATGGAACGTCTTCCCTTTGCACTGACTGCAGCTGTACCACTGCAACAGTATTAAGAAATATGTGTTAATTCTACCTTTTCAGAAAAATTAGAAGTGATACGCAATACAGACGTGCCCTTATTTTGCAAATAACAAGAAACAATTTACAAAATAACACAGTAAAAGAATGTAGAGTCCTAAAATTCACACCTTTAATTATAACTACAGCTTAAATTACTTGTAGTTCAAAATAGTACTTAGTTTTTAAAACAATAATCTATATAATGTTGAATTCGAAGGTATTTCCGATTTTCGATTCTACAAGTTGGTTACTCTCAACCCAATTTAATATTTTCGTTCTTATTGTACAGAAAAAACTGCCCGTCTAAATGTTTACCTGTTCTTTGAAGTCACCTAAACGGATAAAGAAATACACTTCTAGCATATACAGGTCTTTAGAGACCACTTCGTCGTCCCTAGACCACCAGTCAAATTTCTGCGAGTAGGGAAAGGGGCCAGCGGAATGTCGTGGCGCCACTTCGTCTGTTTCTCGCTGCACTTCTGTGTCGTCGTCTGCGCCATGACGCTAATGGCGAAGTTCGTCAGAGGTGGTCCATATAGCCCCACACCAGGACATTTCATTTTTTTACCTTGCTCTAGTCAACCTGGTTACTAATGACGGCCACGTCACCTCTGGCAGTGTCTTTTGTACGAACAGCACGTTTGGTAACGACAACTGAGTTAGTTTTGAGAAACTCGAGTCTAGTTACAATTGCTTCAAGCATGACGCTTTGCTTGGCAATCTCAGCCTCCATAGCTGCATTTAGCTGTTTGTTGTGTTTGTTGATGTCGGTGAGCAGGTAGTTTGAGATTGACTTTGCAAATTTTTACTGACGGAAGGTCATAGTATCGCTGTGCAAGAGCTCGATGTATTTGTTCAATTTGCTCTGAGACCCCATGAGGCCGGCTCAGACTGGATTTTATTTACATTAGTCAGTGCCGTCATTAACGTTTTGTTCATACAGCCACTTGACAACCTTTTTGTATTCATTTAAGGCACATGTAAACTTCATTTCGAAGATGGTGCTTTTAAGTAGTGCATCCTAAAGAGTAACAAGGCTCTGAATATGAAGATCATCAAGTCTGATTCTTCTTTTAAATAAAGGTAGCACACTTACATATGTATGGCATCAGTTTGCAAGCGTTAAGTTTACGTTTTTGCCATATTCATTTTTATAAACGAATAGCTTTTTGTTTGGTCTTGGTTGAAATGTATACCCTTGCCGACTCAGCTCTGCGTGTACTTTAATGTTTTTTTTTTTTTTTTTTTTTTTTTGGTGGTGGGTGTGTAAGTGGGGATTCTTCCCATACTTGCTATTATTACCTTTCCAACGCACCATGTGAGCTTCCTCGCGTAGTTCCATTGTGCTGAGCATATAGGCGCATACAAAATCATTTAAACTAAGTTTTTTAATCTTTTTTTTATTTATTAATGTCGTAGTATTATGTGTAATATGTGCATCGGATGTTTTCTTGTTAATGCGTTTGTGCTTTTGGTAACTTTGACTGTGACAGCCTTATTTGTAGCTGGGTTTGGAATTTACTCGTCAAAGCAGGTAGTCGTTCAGAAAAATTATTACATGCCACACTACCAGTCCAGCCTTTGAGACCATCTAACCTTCGATCTGACGTTTAACGAATACGATTGGGTGATTTTGGGAACTAATAATGGGGAGAGCTTCAATATCAGCGGTATTCTCTCTGGAGTACGAGATTTTAACCCACACAGAATTCGTACGCCTGATTAGGCAGCAGTTCATATAAAAAGTGCTACACGAGAACGCTGCACCACCCTAGCATAGTTGAGGCAAACCACATTATCTCCTATCAGCCATTCGTCCGTTCCATGTCTAACATTTTGACAAAGTCAGCCAGCCACTCATTTTGGTGAACGATGTAAAGGTAGACCTCTTCAAAGAGAATGGCGTAGTAGTCACTGACATCGTAGGGAGTAAAGTTAGCGCCGTCTTCTGCATTCGCTGAACGTCTACCCCTTAGCATGTGCAGCGTAATTGCATCAAACCCTTGTATGGCTAGATTATCACAGAGAGCATTCCATGGAGTGACTGCGAGTAACCTTTTGCCACTTGCTTGAACACAACATAAGACATTGCTGCTTTTACCTCTCCCAGGAATATCTCCCACAACTAGAAGAGGACCGGCCTTTGGTGGTGGTCGCACTGGTGTACCGGAGAGCTCTGCTATGACTTCTATTGCATCCATTTCATCCTCTTCACCTAGTAGCTCTGCTAGGTAGTCAATTATTTCCGCCAAGGTTCACTTTCGCCGTGCGTCTACTTCTAACAGCACTGCAGCGTCCTTTCCATCCCATTCGTTATACGTGATAATTTGTTTGGATTTAAGGACAGACGTGCTCTGAGGTAAAGTCACACCACATCCACCGACTCGCAGGCGAGCAGAAATTCGGACAAACGGGAGTTAGCATCGATGCTAAGATTCCCAACATCTTTTCACCTGCATAAGCTTTTTCTCGAGCTGTTGGCAAACTGAAAACCGGCCTCTTGTAGTCGCCGGAGAGCCACCTATTCAGACAGGGTCGTGCAGACACAATCTGCGCGCAGTGCGATAGCATGCTTGTAAAGCAGGATACGCATACCATTGAGAATAAGATGCGAGATTGGTCTGTAGACCTCTGAGAGCTCTCGCTGTACCTGGTCAACTAGTAGATGGAGATCTTGTTCAAGCTCTGTACCCAGGCGACCATTGCTGTAGGCCAGAGCCTCATTGTTGTCTTGGTAGAGCTGACCCCAGGCTGCCTTGTTATAGCGTATACCAACAAGCCCATATAAAAAGTTAGCTACATACTTTTTGCCGTCGTCGCTAACATCAGTTCTGGCACAGCTATACAGGTGACACAAAACCTTGGTTGTTTCGTGCGGTATAGTCTTGTGTTGTACGAGCTCTTCTAAGATAAAAAAGTCAATGCCTCGCTCCTCAGCGTATACGAGAACAGTACCCGAAACAAAGTCATGCCTAGCTGAAAAGAGAATGGGGTCGGTGTTTGCAACCTCTACTAGGTAAAAGCAATTTGGCCAGATTGAACCACCTCTGGGCTTCTGCAGGTAAGATGGTAGTTTGACCGTCATAGCAATATAGGCGCGAGCGACGTCAATTCCAATAATCTTGGTTCTATCTGGCAGCTGTTCCAGCGCTTCCAATCTAACAAGCAGACCACAGCGCGGACCATTGTGGTAGTGGCCAAAGAGTGTAAGCGTCTTGACTCAAGTGTGAGGGCACAGCCTGTGGGGTCACTTTGTTGGAGAGATTTTCGACCGATCCCATAACCTGCCGGTAGCGCTTCTCGGTCTAGCTCTTACAGTCGTCTGGCTGGTCGCCACAATGTCGTCAGGTCGAGCGCGCCAAACTCTGGCTATTGCTTTGCCTACCTGAATGGAAAAGCCATCCACAATACCATAGCAACATACGAAACTGCTGGGCACGATATTGTGAGAATGATACAGCTCGCTGATAAGATCCTATGGCTCGTCTCCAGTAATGCACATTACTCTCGTGTCAGCTTGCTCTTGAGGAACCAGTCCGAGATCTTTAACGATGTTGTTGGCAGAATCGACGGGAATAACCGTCTCTTCGGCTTTGCTAGGGCGATGTCACTTGTCGCTGACCTGGTAGCTGGTCTTTGGTGGCGGAGGCTCTACTTGGTCAGGGTTATTAGCGAAAAGCTACTTAAGGTCTTTACGTCCTTGTTCACAATCCAAACGTGGCTGTTATGCAACACAAGTGCAAAGGTCAGCACTTCGCCTCTTGCACTGATGTATGTATTGCGTCGCTCAGGCTCAAACCTACAAACCACATGCCATGAATGTCTATAGCAATGCCAAGTGGGCACCACTGGCACAGCCAAACGTCTCCATCGTTCCAACACATCTCCAACGACCTGTCGATAGCAGGGAAAGATTGGCCAGGGCGGGCAAGCTTTACAGTCCCTCGTAAGACAAGTCTGGATTTGCCGTTAGTCGACGCTTATCAAGAGCATCAATTCGGACAAACGGGAGTTAGCAGCGATTATGACGAGAGTCCGAACTATTCCATAGAGATTGTGAGTTGTCCAGCCACTGGGAAAATACAGAGGTCTGATCTTTGCAACCCACAACATTTGTGTTACTTGAGGCAGTTTCCTGCAGTGTTTTGTAAAAGTGATTGGCGTCCTTCTGTGTAAGCATCACTCCACCCTTTCGAAAGATCTGATTCTAAGTCCTATCACTTTCCTATTTGTCTCTAATATACACTTCCAGCTCTATGGTGTAGGCGTGCTCTTCATTATCCTGTAGCTTATGTGCTAGACGTGAGCTGGTGTAGGCTAATCGCGTTTTCGACGCGGTGCTAGAGTGGGCTTCTCGCCAGTTGGCGTGGTCCCGGAGTTTGCCCTTCGTCACGATGACACGGAATCGGCAGAAGTGGTACTTTCCGTTGACATGGTGCAGGAGTGGAACGATCAATAAAAGCAGCCGCTGCAACTGCATGAGAATGTGGGCTAAGAAGACCTCGACGAGCCAAGTAGTTAATATCCTGTATGCAATTTTAAAAGGATATAATTAGGGAGACAAATTTCTAAATATTTTTTTTTACCCTATAATTTCTTGGTTGTCAATACAGTGTTATAAGGATATAATGAGAGAGCCAAATTTCTACACACATTTTTAACACAATAATATCTTATTGTCAATATAATTTTGATAATATTCTACTAGTGAGATGATCTCTAAATTGATGTTTTACGAGAGCAAACTGTCTTCAGGACTCACGGTACTAATTCAGCTCCCATTGTAAACCTATGCAAACACCATGATATTAACAATTCAATAACTTTACATTTCTGAATGCTCGTGATCAAACCTATATTTATCAGTATAGACATATCCATGATGCAAGCTTCTCTATAGAGAAAACTATATGAGCCGTGGCATTTTCTGGATCTACATGTGTTTGAAACATGTGCTTTCAATTCCGCACCAAAGAGTCAGGTGCTAATTTCAGAAATGAGTTTTCCAAACTCAGGTCTGTAAAGGGACTAAAATTCCATCAGTAATACATGGTCTCTATTTTTTTCAGTTACAACTAGGATAAACTCTCAAAAGATATTTTCACTACAATTTTACTTTTATTATCAACCAATCCTGGCCAGACAAACCCATATATACTCAATTTTATCTTCGCCCATTTCTAGACTGATTGCCATTTTTTCCTTTAATTAGTACCGTGAGTCCTTCATGCCCTTATTTCTGTATACACTTAACGATGCTGTCTGTACCTTAATGTTGCCCCACGAACGACATAGCTTGAATTCTGATTATGTTTTCTTTCCACGCTACCAACATGGTACAGACGGAACATTCCATTTTCGCTGTATCTGGAGGTGTACTTTGCAATAGTCACTAAGACACGATTTGTTATATCGAACAGTCATACCAAAAATAAACCACTGGCAAAGATCATTACGTTTCGTTTTCGATTTTAAGCGAAATATACTGATGGCGACACACTTCTTTAAAATAAAATTGTATGCATGGCCTGTTTCCCCTTTTTTTCCTAGTCCTACGCAGTACCCTGGCAATCCCATGGCACATGACAATTTTATTATATGGCACGAGAAACATGCAAGAACGTGGCGCCACAACTTACCGGTAGCCCCATGCCCTACTCGCGGAAATTGGACTGGAGGTCTAGGCACTACGCCACTTTTCTTACTTTCCAAAGGAGGTTGCTTAAGACGGGTTTTTTTTTTTTGCCTTCCATGACTTCAGTGTAAAAAATATAATTACAAATTAAATCATTTTGACTGAACTTGAAACGATACTCAAGGAAAACAATGGATATCTTTAAAGATAACGAAACCCAACTACGCGCCTGCAATTAACATTCTTTCCCAATTTTTGTTTCAGTCAGGCAAGACATGGAAACGTGGAAAGATATTCTGCATGTTAACTGTTGTAAGTCAGTTTCATCAAATGGCCATAAAACGTATGTTACATTGATAAGTACGGCGATAAAGTGACCATTTTCAGCTTTTATTCACATATTTCACCACCCAAGGAATAAATATTCGTAAAAAAAAAGAATAAAACTGACCCAACCTTGTAGACTACAATGACGTTCTTTTTAAGAGTGGAGCATATTCATTATAAATAAATTGCCGAATCCTTGTCTCAAGAACGTCGTGTTAGAAACGGACCTGAGCACAACCTGAGCACAACGTCGAAATTACAAACGGCGAAACGAAGAGCAATCTACGACTTACTCCTGGTTAGACTATAGTATACCTACCTGAATTTAACCACGCCAGATTATACATAACAATGCAAATATATAAGTGAAATACGTGATTTTTATTTGATGGTTCATGAATTGTAGGTCACATCAAGCTTTGTAAGTCCACGTGTTTCTAAGATACATCCAAAAAATTTTTATTTTAAAAAAATCTGGAAACAATTCATTTTACAAGACTAGGTCAAAAAGTCTCACGTTGGTTTTCCTGAATAAGCTCTCTCACATTTATTGGAGATCGGTTTTCATATTTAGTTAGTAAAACTTTTAAAAATAAAAATTAAAACAATAAAAATAAACTGGGTGTAAACCCAATTCTTTTTGGAAATAAGTACAGGTATTTGTAACCGTCGTTTTATAATTGGCGGAACAAATGTTTAGCAGCAATAGAAACTAAATAAATATTTTGAGCAAAATCAACGCCTACCTTGGATGCAAACAAGTTCCTCTACCCCTTCATCGTCCTCTTCTTTCTGACCAATTAGACAACCACCCTCTAGACAGTCATACTGCGAGAACTTATCAGAGATTTCACGAACACAACCGGATATCTTCAGCAGTTGTCCATATTCCCATTTTTCTGGGCATGCGACTGAAACAGAATCAAACGCTTTTTAATGGTCTGTTCGTGTTAATACATACTGTCTAAATGTGTAATCTTAATCTTGATTTCTTCACAGATTTTCTTAGAATATTTAGCAACACGCATGTATTGCAAATCTGCTGGATGAAAACACGGCATTAAGGTGGGTGGTACATTTGTATAAAACTAGAGAGAAATCTAATCGTTTGCTCAGACAGTAGTGTAAATTATATAAGCATATTAGAGGAAAGGGAGAACTTTCTGAATCAACCAATTTCAGACTAATATATTTGTAAGAGAATGTAGATGCCATTTTGGGAGAGTGGTCGTGAAAAATTCAAATATTGTCTTCGACATGCAACCTTTACAGTTTTTGTTACAAGAAAAAATGATTGGAAGCAAAATGCTAGCTAATGAGTTGAAACAAAACAAAGAACTCATGCTGATGTAAAATTAATAATTGATTTTATGATACCATATTATATAGCTAATCACAAACAGTGCAATCAGTTAAACAGCATTAAAAAATGCATGATCAACGGTAAATAAGCAATAACACAAGAGTTGCCCGAGACCTCAGTGTCTGCCATGGAGTTTGACCGGATGTAAGGGTGCAGTCTTCCTTCAAATTTGTAATCTTATCGCTTATTTCAGTTAACAACCCTAACTCCGAATGAACATTCGGAAATCGTAATCAACTTAAGATGGAACAAAAAGTTCATGAGAGTTATCTCCAACATAATGTTGTGTCGTTTAAGTGTTTTAAATAATTATTGAATTACATATTTACAAAATCATGAACAATGCAGACTCAGATGAACAAGTTATTCTTGATTCCTAATTCTAGGTAATGCAAATTATGAAGAAAAATAAATTGTACATCCATATTTTAAACAAAAATTGCATTTTAAAATAAATAATTTCCAATGCAGGCGAATATGCATACATTTCTTATTAATGTCTCAGTTAATGGTATCTGTTTAAGTCTTCTAATTTCTCATGACTGTCTCGATTAATGGTATCTGTTTAAGTCTTCTAATTTCTCATGACTGTCTCAATTAATGGTATCCGTTCAGTCTTCTCATTTCTCATGACTGACTCAGTGAATTGTATCTGTTTAGTTCTTCTCATGTCTCATTACTGTCTCAGTTAATTGCATCTGTTTAAGTCTTCTCATTTTTCATGACTGTTTCAATTAATGGTATCTGTTTAGTTTTTATCACTTGAGATCAGCATAATTCGTCATGCACTTACACTATTTTACGTATCTGCGGAGTTTTTCGTGTGCTCTTTAGTGAGAGGAGTATCAGTACTTTAAGAGTAGTTAAAACACATCTGACAGCCACAGTGTTGAGAGAGAGAGAGAGAGAGAGAGAGAGAGAGAGAGAGAGACGTTACTAACAATGGCGGCGCGTAGGGGGATCGGGAGGAGGCAATTGCCCCCGTGCGCCGGGCTAGGGGGGGGGGCGCCGTCCGGAGCTTTCTTTTTTCAGCTGTAACCGGGGCGTAGGTGGGGGCGGGGAGGAGGTAGAGGTTGGCAACTGACATAAAAACTGTTCTCTGTGGCAAAGTACGGGCGCCACTAAAGAACATTGCCCCCCGGGCGCCTCTAACCCTCGCGCCGCCACTGATCACTAATCTTGTACGTGTACAGAAATATTCATATCTGCCACAGAGAAGTTAACAAGAAAGTATGTCATGAAATATTCTAGAAGATTGATATTACCAGATATGTTTTCAGACTGACTTTTAACTGAGTAAATAGCCAACTCTTTGTTTAGATATACTTAAATTAGGCTATTGCATGTTTCATCACAATCCATTTGATTGATGGAAACACTGTTTGCCTCACATCAAGCTGGAAAATGTATTCATAGAATAAAGAGGTGATATCAAAACGTCCAGTGTTCAGAGTATTATATATTGTTTTTATGAATGTTCTTCCAATGTGTGAGGTGAAATCAAAACACCTTAATTTTCAAAAAGCCACCAAAATGATGTATAAAAAGCATTTCTTGACTCAAACCCTAACACGTGTCGACACCTATTGCTGGCAACAATGTTAAGCATCACGTAACTTATAGGCGTTCTGGCAGCTTGTAGGACATTCACGTCAAATGTCCGTCACCTATTTGACGGCCACTATAAATAATATCCAAATCGAAAATCGTCATAACTTAAATATTTTTGTACCATTTTTATCCAACTTTGATTATAACAAAATAAAAAGTATCAATAATTCACATGGGGTAAGTGTCAACATAAATTACTTCGATTTTATATAATCTGCTATGCCTATGAGTAATGCGTGGCAATCTAACGTTTGTCAATAGGTCAGTTATGTTGGCGCTGTGAATACACCTGTCAGTATGATTGTTCTTCCAACATGGTAGGTAATTAAAATGACTCTTCATAAATATAGGCATATTTCTTAATTTCTTGTTCTTTTTCTATGTCTTTTGTTTTAAGGATCGCAGCAATAACCATTCTGTGTTAGTTTAATCAGTCATTTTATTTTAAGTACTCTCTCTCTCTCTCTCTCTCTGTCTTTTTACACACACACACATATATATATATATATATATATATATATATATATATATATATATATATATATATATATTCGCACACACACACACACACACACACACATATATATATCTATCTATATATATATATATATATATATATATATATATATATATATATATATATATATATATATATATATATATATATATACACACACACACTCTCTGTGGCGGCGCGAGGGTTCGATGCGCCCGTGGGCAATGTTCTTTAGTGGCGCCCCTACTTTGCCACAGAAAACAGTTTTTATGTCAGTTGTCAGCCTCCAAACCCCCTCCCCCATTTACGCCCCGGTTACAGCTGAAAAAAAAGCTCCCGATGGCGTCCCCTCGCTGGCTATTGGGGGTAATTGCCCCTCCCCTCCCCCGCGACACCCCCTTCCTTTGTGCCGCCACTGCACATGCAATCTGTATTGAGTTTTAAATAGCAACATCTTTCTGAGTTTCCATACGTTTCGGCTAATTGGCCATTATCATTGGATTTTTAATATAAATACCTGAAGGTGACGTCATGTTAACAATCTGATATCAAAAATAACGTAAGCAACATATCACTTTCGCTGGACAATTTCATTACAATTCTCATTGAGAATTAAGTAATTTTGAAGACAGAGTGTTTAGATTTATGGATGGATGAAACAAACGATGAATTAATGGATACATGTGTTGATGGATGGAATGAAAATGAACACACACGTTTATGTATGTATATATATATATATATATATATATATATATATATATATATATATATATATATATATATATGTAGTAATGCTTGTGTGCTACATGTTTATTTTACTATAATGTCCTTGATTATTCTAACATATCACATTTTGAAGAGATATTATTTTTTTTTACTAAAGATCAGTTTTTATTAGAAGAGCTAATCTTCGTAAGAAAAGAAAACTCCTTATAACTCGTCGGTGCATTGAAAGAAAAATATCTTTCTTGTCTATTGAAATAAAAATATCTCATATTGTAGTCTACTGAAATAAAATATCTCATATTGTAGTCTACTGAAATAAAAATCTCATATTGTTGTCTATTTTTTTAAATAAAATATCTCATATTGTAGTCTAACAAGCATTTTCAAAATGAAAAGGTGTATTTGTAAAATAAGAAAGATTTTATCGTTTATATCAACATATTAATTCTGTGGACAAAGAAAATAATATACTTGTATTATAATTTAAAATAATCTTTTTTCATCAAAACCCAATCTTCTCCTACCTGAACAACCATGTTAAAGACCAGTGACAGATTCTCTTTTTTGACGCATAATCCTTTTATTGCATACATATTAAAATATTAATTATTATGAAGAATGTCTTGTTATAACAGAATTAAAGGTGAGAAAAAAAAATATTAGTTTAAGCTTTCAGTTGCATATGTACTTACACGATACAGGGGCCCCTTCAGTAAGTAGTACGGCCCCTAGGACCAACGTCAGAAACTCAAATCCCAGATCATTTGTCAACATGCTCAGCTAAAATCCAAACTGACCCTGCTGGACAAACTCAGCTCTTACTGATAGATTGTTTGACTCTCTGCGCATGCTACTGTTACAGGCAAGCATTCAACTTTGGCTTTTAATATCATTCAGCAAAACTATAAATAAACCTGAGGCTTGTATTGGTTCATTACATCCAGGATAATGCTTGACAAGCTTGATTTTGATCACTTTTTCGGATGCACAAACACATAGACGTCGATTTGTAAGAATTGAATAAGAAATACAGTATTTTACATATAATAGTAATGTATGCACCCATCAGTAGATGTATACAGTATTTTACATATTATAGTAACGTATGCACCCATCAGCAGATGTATACAGATTGGTAAGCCTGATTGATTTTAGGCCTATATTTGGTCTGATATCAATTGATGACGTATATGAGTAAATGAGCTAGATTGTTGATCCCTTATCATAACAAATAGGACATAGTCCACAATAATCTCCAGTATTGTCTAGCAGACAAACGGATAGTAAATGAGACGGTGATGATGTGATGATGTTTGATCTGAAGGCATAATTGTTCCAGTGTTCATCTGATGATTATTGAATACGTAGTGCGTATAAAATGGTCAGCTTTTCACCTAGATATAAGAGTTAACAAAGAGATTTAATTTGAAATATTCTTTTTTTTTTCTAAGATTTACTATTAAAATCTCTGTGAGGTAAATTATCCAAAACAGACATAAGCAGAATTGTGTTTTTTTTCGTTTTCACATCAAGTGTTTGACAAGATATGCCTTCACGAAAATAAAGGGAGCTGAAATATCTTTACAAATAGCAATTTCCCATTATTGGGATATTAATATTAGTGTTAGGAAAGCAAATTAAAATTAAATTGACCATTTTGGATTCCTTGTCTTTAACGGAAATTACAAATCGTGCTTAATGGCGAATAATAACACTGATACCAAAAAACTCGTTGATGTGAAAGTCTGAATATTACTTTTTCTCCGCTGAAACTCTCACGGATTCAAATCCTGTCTTTTACACCTATCAAACATCTTAATGAAAGAATGAAATTCAAACATCTTAATGAAAGAATGAAATTAGTATTTCCTGATTAATATACACATCCTCTGACAAATAGTTTGTAGAATTCTTTTATGGGTTGACATCTCGTTTGAGTTGCATGATGCAATTATAGAAAAGTCACTTGTCATAGTGTGACTAGCTGGTTGACTGTAAAATTTGAACTTGTAAGGCTCCGTATTTTCGCCACAACAACAAAAATATGTGAATAAACTAGAATCAGAAGTTTTATTTTGTCTTGTCGATTCCAACGAAAAAAAAAAATGATGTGATAGTTTGTTTTTGGTTCGAATTTCAAGGTCAATAATTTTTTATTTGTCTTTGTTTGTTTCTTTTTTCTTTTTTTTCAAAGAAGGGCTTCTTCATAAGAAAAAGAAAACTGTTGTAACGAATTTGAATCTTTATATTTTTACTTAAACATTCAAGAAATTGGGAATATTTATATTATTTTATAAAATTAGTTTCTCGTCTTGAAAAGCTTGCATAGTTCTATTTCCTTTCTTTCGACCTTCCTCTCCATGTCTCTCTTTGGCAGCTCCATTTTCCTTTGGTAATTTGATGTACAACGTCATGCAACGCATTTCTTTGCATTGGGTGCAAAAACAAAATTTATTTTTAGTTTGGGTAATAACTGGTACGTCATCTTCTCGCTTGCGTACAATTTTTAATTTATAACGTTATTGGAATATCCTTTAACACAGGAGTTAGAATGTGTATGTGCCATCTAAGTATCCTTTAACACAGGAGTTAGAATGTGTATGTGCCATCTTAGTATCCTTTAACACAGGAGTTAGAATGTGTATGTGACATCTAAGAAGGTTTAGTCAGTATTTAGAGGAACAGATTCATCTTCACTTCGAGACCGAGTCTCTTTGATTTCTTATTTTATACGTCGTAAAATGTTTGGCTAAGTTCGATATTTCAGGTGTTCAAGTCTAATTTTTGGAGTCATAGTCGCTGTCAGCTTATTTTCCAGCTCGAAAATAGTTGAATTCAATTCTCTCAACTTAACTTTCTAGATTCCCTTTGTATGTCTTGATGGGAACAAGATAGGCACAAAACCAGAGTGTTAGGGGGATGGGGTAATAAAGCCAAACAAAGAATTGACTCTCAAATTCTAGTGGAAATAATCTCATTGATGTTGCCGACTGTCTAATGTTGGATTCAGGAAATATGCTAACTGATATCAAACATTCTATTTCGTATAGCAATAACTAGTTGATATCAACCATTTTAATTGGTATGGCAATAACTAGTTGATATCAACCATTTTAATTGGTATGGCAATAACTAGTTGATATCAACCATTTTAATTGGTATGGCAATAACTAGTTGATATCAACCATTTTAATTGGTATGGCAATAACTAGTTGATATCAACCATTTTAATTGGTATGGCAATAACTAGTTGATATCAACCATTTTAATTGGTATGGCAATAACTCGGTGTTATCCAGGATGAGTATCATTGGGATGCGGAAGTTCTTTTCAATATCCACGAAATTAACATATAGGACAGATATTTCATGATCTGCTCTGGTACCTATCTAAGGACAATGATTTGGTCCATGCATGGGTCTACATTAACTCAATCTCTCAATGTCAACTGTTTCTAATTAGATGTTTTTTAAAAGAATCAGTCAATGTATGTTTCCCCTTGGACACAATTCGACATTCCAAATTAGGCTTACAGTTGCTTACTTCCTATCCCGCGCCACAGTACATACGGGTCACTACATTCCATATTAGGCTATAGAATACTATAAGGTATAATATTTAATTTAATGACTCGTATGAGCTGTTACACGTTATCGGAAGTAATCAACCCTAAACCTAATATGGTATTTGATGACCCGTATGAGTTATGACACGATATCGGAAGTAATCAACCCTAAACCTAATATGGTATTTGATGACCCGTATGAGCTGTGACACGATATCGGAAGTAATCAACCCTAAACCTAATATGGTATTGAATGACCCGTATGAGCTGTGACGCGATATCGGAAAGAAAAAACCTTGACTATATGTCGCGAGATACAAAATGTCCATAGAATTCGACAGCCTTGGGTAAAAGGCAATATGGAGAAATATTCACACTGGATTAGAATAATATCTGTCTGGAAGTAAAGATGGATGTTCAGGTTAACCGCGTATTTTGTTTCCTTAATCCAGGTAAATCTGTGAAAACTGCTGCCATAAAAAAAATCTGGCAAATTTGTTTTTGTTCACACATGATGTATGTACATCACGCTCTGCGTTGGAAATTTACAGTAGTAAGTCAAATTACACAAGTTTATTTCCAACACAGTAAACTTGGTCTAAATCATACGAGATTTTACAAATGTACATTCATAAAATAGAAACATAATCGTCTTTTCCTGATTTATCTTACAAAATTACATAGTTCTGTCGCAGAAAGGTTGCATTTCATCAATAAAGCATTTGTATAAGTATTTCAATGAATTATTTTAAACTGGGAATGATTAATAAATAGAATAATTAGTAACTCTAAATTACTTTTAGTTAATATTTCGCCAATCTTCCATCAAAGAAAAAATGATCACCTGCTTACACCATTTTTCTTGAAATTTCGTACGAGTAGTTGTATTAATCACGAAATAATTTGTTAAAGGTTTTGTGACTTTTCCTTTTCTATCCCGTTCTTGAAAGCAAAACGAATGGTGTTTAAGAATGTCACATATTTGTTCGTTCTGCGCTTAGAAGATATCTTGGGGAGAAAAAAAATACTCCATCCACGTAATCATTCAAAGTGTAACTTATTGATCCGGAAAAACTGGAAGAATTTGCGGGAGACAAAGTTTTCGTTATGAACCAACATGGATTAAATTCAATTTCTTCAAAACTTTTCAAAGTGACTTCTCGGCTTGGAGAGACATGCAAGATAACTTACCGTCAGTCCACAGTCGTGTACTTTCACAACCTCTGTGTCTTAATATTTATCAAAACAGAATGTAAAACTGTCCGTTTTTAAGAATGGCTGGTTGTCATATTGATATTTTAATTTTTTTAAAATAAATTTGTTAGATATATGTGGCTTTTGCTTGTTTCTGCGTTGCTCTCTGTATGATGGGTGTGTATGATAGATTACGAGACACATTATTCTAACACTATATAAGTTTTCCGAAATTTTTTTTTCTTCAGACATTATAAAAGAACCTGAATGCCTTAAATAAGATGATATGATCTATATATGCTAGACATATACCTTAATTATATCCTGCACAGGTAGCTATATTTGTATTACATATCCATTTAATGTTATATGGATGATCAGGCAAACAATCCGTGGTTTTTTTTCAGTTTGTGAAAAGGTATATAAAAGAAGGTAAACAACAGTAAATCATGTCTTAATGTTATGGTCTAATCCGCTGTTGAAAAACAAATCTCGCACGCTGTTTCTATGTAAGGTTCAGAAAAGAAAATGTCAGGTTATTTAGCAATTGAAGGTCCTTTGTTTATAACCATATTGACCGTTTTCCAAAAGTTCTATAAAGCTTGTGATTTATTGTGGACATGTCGGGCACGTTTATTTTTATGTACTGGAAAAACTGATGCTACTCAGTTTGTACTGCGGCCTTACTTTGTATAACTTCCTAATCAGTCGTTATTAGTGCTGTCCTTAACGTATTGATCAAAGTAAGCCAACACTTCAGAAAACACCTTTGATAGATAGTCGGCTTGATTCCGTTTAAGACTGCATCAAGAGGTATTCGAGTTGAATTTTAAAATCCTCATATGTGTAGTTTTGGATGATAGCTGAAACAAAATTATCCGTGGACTGGAAGGCGATTCTATGGCATATCCTTTTTATTCTTCTTTTTTATGTAACGACATTGTTAACCACTAGGCAATATATGAAAGTGAAAAAAGTATGTATTCTTTTGAGTCGACTATATAATGATAAATGTTTCAAGTGTGTTAACGAGTTCCATTGTTTTTCAAAGAAAAGATTTTTCACAAAATGCAAATGAAGTACATACTACTAAATTATGCAGCTTTGGTGATAAATTAATAATGTCCAGTTTAAGATTTTTTCCTTGCTATTATTATAAGGCCTTTTTTGTTTTTGTTTCTTTAATGTGTGTGTGTGTGTGTGTGTTTAAATTTCAAACAACCCGAGCTTCTTCTTATGTTGAGCATATAACACGGCAAATGTCATTATTACAAAGTTTATTTGCTCGCAGTTCATATTTCTTCCGATTTAAAAAAAAAAACAAACTATCTTACGACGTCCAAATTGTAACATTTATTCTCTGGTACCACAATAGCAATGTACAATCATGACGGGGGATGGAGTGGGGGGGGGGGGGTTCACACCGAATCGACAAATAAGAAAGGTGGCCATGAAAAAATTAATAAGATACCTCAATGCATTCACATTTGAACATGATAGCAATAATTTTTAAAAAGTTACTTCATCATAAAACAAATACAAAATTGTTACCCTGAGCAATTTGCTGTGTCGAGGCATTATACGACTTTATCAAATGACGAAATTTCTGAGAGATTTTGTGAATATTATCATGCATTTTATGCAGCTCTTTTATTGCAGAATTTGTCACACGCGAAACTGTTTTGAATCGACACAATAAAACCTATGTATACTGTATACTACAAAATGAACAGATCTCTCTCTCTCTCTCTCTCTCTCTCTCTCTCTGAGACGATAACATTAATGAGTAAAACGTAGGTATCTACCGCTAGAAAATGACGTCGATTCTGTAAAACATTGCACATATTTGTTTCATTTGTTCTGATCAATATAAGACATCAATTTAATAAACCTGGAGAAATCAGCCCAGTTATGAACGTGTCTGACTATATCGTAGTCTCCTGTTGTTATAGTGTCTTGCAACATATGCAGGCCCGCCGAGAGGGGGGAAAGAAGCAACTGCTCTTTGGCCCTGCAATTTCTAGGGGTCCGCCGTCAACTCGGTTATAATAAATAAATAAATCTTTGCAGTAAATATTAAAATACGTTCCTTGCAATAGTCTAAGTGATGATAGATTACTACAGGTTTTAAATGCAAAACTGTACACAGGTTTTTATATACAAAAAATTCAACTAGTTTTGGGGACCATGACTGCTCTGCCCAGGAGACGGAATTTCTGTCTGCGGGCCTGAACATATGTACAGTAGTGGCACGCATTCACAATGTCCGGGAAATTAATTTACCAATACGTAGTAACATAGAAAATCCATGTTTGTTATTCATTCAGTATCTGTCATTCATTCAGTATATGTCATTCATTCAGTGTCTATCATTCATTCAGTATCTGTCATTCATTCAGTATTTGTTCTTCTATCTCCCTACGTATGCATATGTAAATGCACTAAATTGACTGATGAGCGGCATAAAAATACCAACTATAGTTCTGGACTGAGCGTAGCAGCGGCTGAATTTCAAACATGAAATACCCTTGCCGCACAACGGATGCGTATAGCGCGTTCCTGATAGAGCGCGATTTTTTCTATGTTTACGACTAGTCACCATAAGAGGTGATCATTTACGCATATTGGCTATCGCTAATAAGAGAATATTACAAGGGAACGTACTATTTGCTTTATTGTGCGATTTTTATGGGAATGAGCAGACACAGTACTGTGAGTCCCAATGCCAGTGAAAGTTGCGGAAACATATTATAGACCATGAGCGAACTGTCGCTGCCGTAGAAATATTGTGTTGTCCGTTGTCGCGGCAGTAAAACGTTCCTGCCAATACGAATGGGTAATATAAAGAGACTAGATTACTGAGAACTGAACAAGTCAATGAAATGTTTTAGAATTGTCTGATATTTCAAACTGGCGATATAGACCTTGGTTCGTTGGTCAACAAAGAATGCAACTGTTCGATCATTCCTGTCTTAGATCTAGCAATGTTGTTGTTCAAACTGTCTGTATTTCCTGTTTCCTCTGATTTCCCACACAAAACCATAGGTGTTGTTGTGGGATGATAAACGAGACTGGAACTATACTGGAGTTTGGCTGAAAATTAAAAAAAAGTAAATTTATCAGTTATAGGTTTGTGTGTTGCATCACCAGAACCTATCCAGCAAATGTTACAAGGTAAAGATGAAATAGAGTACAAAATATAGATTGAAGGACACGTTTGTATATTTCCTTTACCAGCTAATCATGATTTAATGTTTAAAGAAAAAGCTATGGATAATGCAATAATGAAGGTCTTATTTCTTACTTCTTTCGGTTAGTTTGAGTTGGAATGAAAATTTTAAGTCAGTTTGGCCTTCAGTCATTATCTGTATCCCAAACCTTATTTATTTATTTATTTATTTGTTTATTTATTTATTTATTCTCCATCTGGAATAGGGCCCAACAAGCTTGTGCCCATCAAAGGACCTAACCTTCAAAGGTGTGGATTTGAGTTAAAAATATTAACATAACATCTGGTTTACTCACTTTTTCTTGCTCTTTCCTTTCTTATATGACAACAGCGGATAACAAGGACAATAAACAACAGGAGGATTATGAACACAAGACTGGTGGACAATGCAAATACAGCGATCATGAGTGTTTTTTCGTCGGTGTCGGTAGAATCTGAAATATCGAAAGAAGATGAAAATTAGTCCACAGTGATGAAAGAAACAAACAAAGGTTCCAATTGTCTTAACGAGGTTATAATTTTCATACTTAAATAAAGTTTACAATGTATGAAAATATTATTTTTGCACCATATATAACAATAATCCACTTTTATGAAACCTTCTTTGGAGCAGAAAATAGTGTTGTATTTAATATATATATATATATATATATATATATATATATATATATATATATATATATATATATATATATCTTCCGTATGGAAAATAGTCCCAAGAGAGAGAGAGAGAGAGAGAGAGAGAGAGATTACTTACTTATCATTTGTATTTGTACATCTATATTTGTCTGTCCTTCGATGACTTGCGCACTGGCGAGCACACATCTGAACTTTCTGCGCAAGTCTGTTTTCTGTACATTGGAGATTGAAAGATTTGCGCCACTGATGGAACCTCCTGACCTGTAATGTACAATATTTTTCGTCAGTATCGCGTATCGTTTGCTCGTGAAGATCATAAATTTGAGATGGTATATATATATATATATATATATATATATATATATATATATATATATATATATATATATATATATATATATAATATTATCATAATTTAGAGAGTTTTAATTCGTACTCTACGGAAATTCGAACCCGGATCCGTTGGTTACCGCACCCATAGCTTTGCCTGTATGCACCAACCCCTATACCATCTCGACCATGCACACATCACCAAAACATGATGCTATAAAGCCGGTAATATAGGCAGTCGTACGTAGCAGACATACCAACATGTCAAGCCAGTAATTAATTCTCATCTAAGTACACAGTACATCTGGATTCCTATAACAGAAATCAAGGTATATAGAAGTTATTATAGAGAATTACAAATATACACCAAACAGAGCGGAAAGTGCTATCCCTGGATTCTACAGGAGAATGCTTGATAACATTAACATAATTTGTAAATACGAATAAATAATATTATCATGCAGGTTAGAGAGCTTTAATTCGTACTCTACGGAGATTCGAACCCATCGTCTTGCCCGAGACGGTAGTCTTTGTCTTATAATGCAAGTATTCTGCCGTCAGCCCATTGCATTCACACATACGTGTATTCTTTACAAGAGATTGTCTGATCCAACTAGTAACAACGATAATGAACATATTAATGAAGTATTTCTGGGTTTATTTTTGAAGTATTTCTGGGTTCATTTCTAGTGACTAGTACTTCTACAACAATATATATATATATATATATATATATATATATATATATATATATATATATATATATTACTTACACAAACCTTGTCTATAAATTACGTTGAGATACATACCTTGTGAAGAAAGTAACATTGTATCTTTTATCGCCAATGGAAGAAGCGTCTATCCAGTTCTCAGAATTTTCATCCCGGATAAACCATTCCACCGGAGCAAAATCGCCATTGCTGCACCCAAAATAACCAACGCAAGGAAAGGTGACATCTTCCCCCAAAGACTTGATGTAGAGATCCTCAGGGTTGGGGTATATTGCGAATGGACCTCTGGCAAGCTCATCGCACGCTGAAATGAACAGGAAGCTTAGAAATTACAGCTAAACTAAATTGTATTATTGACTGTACACAACCGTGCACGTTGCATAATTATTCTCTTATTATCAACAACATACGAATCAACGATATCGTAACCTCGAATGAAATTTGGATAGTTCGAGGTTACGAAGTGATCATATATTTGCTGACGGAGCAACACAATCTCAGTCTAGGTTACGAAGTTGTTTGTGTCTCTCCCTACAAAACATGAGCGTCTTTATGACATGGAGCTTTTTCTGTCTGTGTGTCGCGCTCATCCAGTCAGATGCCGTATTCAAAATGGCAGTTAATCCTTTAGGATATTACACTTTGCTAGTATTGAGGACACTCAGAATCGTTTTTTTTTATTTTTTTAAAATAAGCTCTTGCTGTTACTTTTTGCTGGAATAAATGAAGGAGCCATCCCATAGTAGCACGTGAATCACACACGGCTCTTCCATTGTTAGCTAGATGATCAATTTAGTACTCCGCCGATGAAGGAAAGTAGGAGAACTGATATTAATACTAGCTAAGGATGTAAAATCTATCAATACGCCATCCATGTTCCACATGGTTTATAACCACATTTGTTGTGCTACTTGTTAAATGACAAGGACCCTAATGGGCAAAATGTACAGGACTACGGAAGATATTTGGTCTTTTACCATTTAACTCTTATACGCCTGTTGTTGTTTTTAATAGCTTTTAGGTCCGTTAACGTTATCCGGTTGAAGATAGTCAAAATATTTTGTTACAAACAAAATGTGAATATTGTAAGTGCGTGTGTGGTGTTTGTCGTAGGTGGGGTGTTTTTTTCGGTTTGTTTGTTTGTTTTATACTCACCAACTACATTAACTTGAAAATTTCGCTGTATCAATCCATTGGTGCTTTTAACTATACACTTATAAGATGTCTGATCATAAATGGATGCCTCTTTGATTTCAAGCACTTGTCCTTCATCTATTATATCTGGCTTGTACTCGCTACACTGTACATCATCATTACAGGGGAGGTATTCCATCCATATGCCTGCCGATTGATTCCATCTGTACCACGTGATACTGTCGTAATTTGAACTACAACAATCTAATGTCAAGTAGTGCCCAACTCTGACATACTCCAACCGAACGTCGTTCGATGTTAACATCGTCTGATCTAAAAAATCGACAAAATAATGGAATTAACACAACTTAGGGCGAGGGATAGTTAATGAAAAGAATTTTTTTAAAACATAAGTTATGAATACTCAATGGACGATTTTTGTCTGGAATTTGTTACAAACTGACAAACACTATGTGCATTCATTAAAAACTACTTTGTTATCCAGCGATGAAAATACCGAGTTAGATATGCGTTAAATTCGTGAATTTTATCGCGCTCGTCTAAGAGGCATACTGTCTCCTTTTCGTCGCTATCATGTAAAAAAAAAAAAAAAGAGAGAGAAGAAGAACGGATGATTCCTGATCAAAAGTTATGTGATAGATAACATTTTGTTCCGAATGCCATCTTATGCGATAAGAGTCAAATGTTGGCAACATTACATCATAATGACTTACGCACAATGGCGTACTATGGAAATAAATGCATTTTTAAGACGTCTTCTCAAGGAAGAGAAGAATGCAAACACTTCCTCTACTCCTTCGTACTTTCTTTATTTCTGAAAGTCTGTCCTAACTACGTTTAGCTTTGAGAGAAAAGTATGTGAAAATTTGATAAAGAAATTAAAAACTCAGTGGAGATATAGAAATTGTTTAATTGCTCTCTCTCTCTCTCTCTCTCTCTCTCAGAGACGCAAGGGCATGAAAATCGACTGGCAATCGGTAAAATTTTACTCTTTGCCGTTTCTATTTTAAAAATAAGCATGTCAGTCGTGTCATTTAGCCAAGAGATTCTCCTCTCCATCAGCCAAGAGATTCTCCTCTCCATCAGTTTAAATGCTTCTTACCATATAGATTTGCTTACAACCCGATCAACATCCCCGCCCAATCAATTAAGTTATCTTCAAATACTATTTGCGACATCTTCCTATTTTTGGAAATGAATAATTTTGGAACTCGTTACAGTCTGGATATTTCGTCTCCTTCAATTTAAAAAGTGTTAATTTTCCTCTTTAAGTGTAAATTCTTTTCCTCGCGTAATAAATCTAAAACTTCTCCATTTCCGAATTGTCATCCATCAGTTCAATGTGTCGTGAGGCCAGCCCACATACTGAGCTGCCCACTTGTATCAATAAGTGTTGAATTCAAATCTCTTTCGATAGCTTTCGACCTCTTAACTATCCGTATTAAGGATGCATTTATATTTGTATCACCTCTTAATTGACTCCTAGACTTCTCCTCCTCTTTATTTCTCACCCCAAATCAGCGAACCACGGTAATTCAGTTTGTTAAGTGTCGGACTCGTAATTCAAAGGTCGAGGGTTCAATACCCGGCCAGACCAGCCTGCTTTGGCTGTCTCGGTGTGTCCTTTGGAAAGGCACTTAGCTCCATTTCCTCAGCATGATATAGCCAATAATGTGTCAAAAGAGCCGTTAAAACTAACCAACCAAACAACAAAACTAAACAAAATAAACAAACAAACAAACAACAAAAATAAATCACTCCAATCAACAATACAAATCACAAAATATTCAGACGTTTTCGGGAATTCATTAAAATGAACGAAAATGTCATACATAATAATAGCAGCAGTATATATTTGTTTCACCAGATACGTATTACCAATGAGCAAATTATGAAAACTTGTATGTACCAAATAGGATTTACCAAATTCGCGAAAATTGATAACGCCAAAAAATGTGCACAGTTTGTATTACATTATCTACACCTTCCCGACATATTAAATATCTTCCCTCTTGATTGTATTTAATTTTCTTTATTTCACTCATTATTCAAGTGGGAAGTTTCAGTGTGAATGTCTGTCTTACAAAATATGACATTCCTTCATCAAAATGAGTCCCCTCCCGCACTTCGTTATAATGTAGCCTTACCGTCCGTCTCGCTCCTGACGCGCGGACATATCCTAGACTGGCTCACTGTCACATTGAAAATAAAAAGAATCATATATCTTGTTCCTCTAAAATCCATTTTGTGTGTGAGTGTTGAGTACAAGTCTGAAATGGAAAGATATACACATATAGAGTCAAACACGTACATGTAATAAGATACAGATTAAAATAATCGCGTGCGCTTGTGTCATATTGTAGAGGGCATGATTAACTTCCTCTACACTAATCATGCTATATTTGGAAGCGGTATCTTTTGTGAAATAATTCTATGGTACGAAAACTTTACTGCAGTTGTATAATTGTATTTATCTTATTAATTGCTGTACCTAATATACAAATATCAATTGCTGTACCTAATATACAAATATCAATTGCTGTACCTAATACACAAATATTAATTGCTTTACCTAATATACAAATATCAATTGCTGTACCTAATATACAAATATCAATTGCTGTACCTAATATACAAATATCAATTGCTGTACCTAATACACAAATATCAATTGATGTACCTAATTCACAAATTACAACGGGTTACCATAAATGCGTGTGAAGCAAGTTTTCGTCGTTCCAAACATAGAAAGCATATTCACGTGGTCACAATGCATACTCATTACTAACTGTAAGTCTTTCTATTTTAACTTTATGTAATTATAACTCTCAAACATTTTTCTGGTAATCCTCCACGACTCACGACCGGAAGGGTGTGGGTTTGAATATTACCCAGACCAGGCCGGGCTACCCGCCATGGTGTGTCGGTGGGAAAGGCACTTTACTATATTTTTTAATGTGTTGATATGCTCGTAATTAGCAATCAATATATCAGCCCATTTTCCCAGAAGCTCTATAGCTTGTTGGCTATTCAGAACTGAGAAAGGCGAACAACGAGCTGTAAGCTCACTGCATTGAGGATAATTAGCAGATAAATATGATAAAAAAAGAAAAGAAAAAAAAAAAAAAAAAGATATGTGTGAGGGATGTTAGAACAAGGTCAGTTTCACGTATATGTCAAAGCTGTAAAGCTCACTGCTTTGAGAATAATTAGCAGGTATGTTAGAACAAGGTCAGTTTCACGTATATGTCAAAGCTGTAAAGCTCACTGCTTTGAGAATAATTAGCAGGTAAATATGATACAAAAAAACAACAAAATTTAATATATGTGCAGGGATGTTACAACAAGGTCAGTTTCACGTATGTCACAAAAAGTATTGATTAATATAGCTCCACTCATTTTACTAAATTTCTTTCGCCGCCAAATAGCCGTCCCACTTAAATAATGCAATCGTTCCAACGCTCCTGTATGCGCATATAACTCACCTTCATTTAGGAGATTTGTATACCATGTATATCTAACTATACTTTAACTGTGTAACAACAGTGAGACTACATAATGGTGGAAGTTGCGGTGGGAATAGGATGGAAGGGTCCGCTGAAGGTCCTGGGCCGCCACCCCGTTCCAAACTGGTTTTAACAGCTATTGCATACATACATTTTGAAATTCAATCCACCACCTCATGTAGTATTACAATAGAATTACAACAGACGAGACACAAAAAGTTTAATCAAATCAAAGATACTTGTATATTTCAACATGTAGTATCATACTTATCAATTGTCATCTTATTACAAAACAAAAAAGAAATAAAACCATAGAAAAAAATAAACTTTTTTTTCTTTTGGGATTTGTCTGGCGTTTGGATAACCTCAGACCTAACACAGAGAAAGGAGCCTGTATCCCGAATATTAGCTGGAAAGTATAAACTCGTTTCAAGCAGATATTAGCATCGATATAGTAAGTGACTCCTCACCCAAAGCTCGATCTAAGAACAACTAGTAGTGTTTGTTCCAGGTTTACCATACCAATTATGTGAGATCCTCCCCCCCCCCCCCAATCTGTACTTTTATCCTCATTTTAAGAATCAAAGACCGCATTAAAGAAAACCCTGACTGGAATCGGCCGAGGAAAAAAAAAAGAGGTTTATATCAATCACATTGGGTTTTTCTGTAATGTATCCCACCATCTGGCAATAATTTCAGATATCAGAGAGATTTCTTTGATGTATCCCACAATATCACAATATTTTTAAATATCAGAGAGATTTCTGTAATGTATCCCACCATCTCGCAATCTTTTTTAAATATTAGAGATATTTTTAAAGAAAATTATGCAGTACATGCAGGAATTGTACAGAAATGGTCAGTTTAACATTATAAATTTTGATCATGGAAAAAATCCGCAATTCTGCATTAAACATTTGTTTATCGAAATCCGTAAAACGCGGAAAATTCAGTACATGTTGTTTATCCATTTCATGTGGTCTTTTTATCGTTTCCAAGCTTGAAGTAATGTAATAATGTTGGATAACTCTCTCTCTCTCTCTCTCTCAATTTTACATAACAGAATAGACATAGCAAATTATAAAACTTGAAGTTGAATAATACGAATTGTACGAATAATCACAGAAGAGTGTCATGAGATACAAATTGTGGGAATAACTGCAGAAGAGTGTCATGAGATACAAATATATGAATTGTGGGAATAATTACAGAAGAGTATCATGAGATATAAATTGTGGGAATAATTACAGAAGAGTGTCATGAGATACGAATTGTGTAAATAATCACAGAAGAGTGTCATGGAATACAAATTGTGGGAATAATAACAGAAGAGTGTCATGGAATACAAATTGTGGGAATAATCACAGAAGAGTGTCATGGAATACAAATCGTGGTAATAATCACAGAAGAGTGTCATGGAACACAAATTGTGGGAATAATCACAGAAGAGAGGCATGAGATACAAATTGTGGAAATAATCACAGAGAGTGTCATGAGATACAAATTATGAGAATAATCACAGAAGAGTGTCATAAGATACAAATTGTGGGAATAATCACAGAAGAGTGTCATGGAATACAAATTGTGGGAATAATCACAGAAGAGTGTCATGGAATACAAACTGTGGGAATAATCACTGGAAGAGTGTTATTGTAGGATTTTCTTTACATTTTAAATTGTCTATTAAAGTTTTGAAATGCGGTGCTCTTACGTCAGCAATTTCGGTAGAAATATATACTACGTACCAATTAAACGGATTACAACTAATTTCGGTAGAAATATATGCTACGTACCAATTAAACGGATTACAACTAATTTCGGTAGAAATATATGCTACGTACCAAATAAACGGATTACAACTAATTTCGTTCGAATTATTTGAGTTATAAACGTTTGAAATGAAGCCTTTTATGATGTTAGGAGAATATAAGAACATGTTAGGAGAATATAAGAACATGTTAGGAGAATATAAGAACAGTTTTCCGAGTCAAATATAAAAAGCGACGAGAGGAGTTCTGAAAAGGAGGGGGTTCAATGGACGGGAATCAATTAAAATTATTGTACAAGAAAGATAAACGTAGTACAACTAGGAATTACTACATTCCCATATATAGTCTGTTTGATCCACCTTGATTGATCATACCATTGAAGAAGCATGAAATTTACAAGACAAATCGAAATATTTTCACGCTAATTTAAACTGAACAAGTACGAACTCGGGCATATGTATATTTTAAAATTGCAAGTTATTTTTTTACATGCGTGTATCCCAAATGGCGTTCCATACGTAAGGAACAGCCGATAACAAGTTTTATCCTGTAACAAGGTTTATCCTGTCTAATAATAGTAGTTACATGCTGAGTATTGATAAATTGCTGCAACAGTTAGGGCCAGCAAAACAATGGTCCCATTGCACGTCATGATAGATTAATCCTTGGTAAGTAGCATTCATAGCTTGACCTAAGCTGTTAACTCTACTGAGCAACACGTGTGCTAATTCCTCCAAAATGCTTCGATTCGAACTATTACAGTATTAGACCAAAAATCTAAAATAAAGCTTAAAATATTCTGAAAAAAAAATCAGCCGTTCGTCCAGAGTTAAGTTAGCTCACAATCGCGTGGAAAGTAACATTTTTGAAGATAAGTAAAACAAGTCTGAACTCGGGCAACTGAATTTTATGTAATTTTTTTTAACTTTATGATAACTGATTTTATTTTATGATAACTGATGATGATGATGATGATGATGGCAAATTTTATGATAACTGAATTTTATGGCAAGTCAAGGAACACCAAATGGAGTATACACTGTTAGCCCTAACTCAACCTTTCCCCATGTATATTAGCAATCGAATATTTCATTTTGAACTTTTGTGTATTTTTTAAAATAAACTATTTTTCATTATGTGATCATAATTCTGGTGGTATTGCTTGAACATAAGAGATATAAATTAAATTGTTGAGCAATTAATTAAATTATAGAGAACTTAATTTAACCTACCTCAAGGATGGTTCAGTAAGATTCACAATATAAACCAAGATCTTTACAGAAGGATTTACTTTATACCAAGTGTACAATTTCTCTGTCATATATATATACATATGAACTGATATAACAGAAAGCAGAAATTCGATGAACAAAGCAACGCGAATACAGATATTGAGCTAGAACCTTCCCCGTGCGCTATTTTTAGTGCATGACACATTTTGTTCGAGATAGTCACGTTTCTATAAATAGCATACCGAAGCTATTTGCGCCGTTGACGATAGGTACAGGTATGGCGTCTCTACTATTTTTAAACATTTATGCTTACAAATGGATAAAGATTTAATATAGTCTCTTAAGATCACGCTGGCTCAGTGACTAATACTGTTCGATGACAAAATCACCCAAAGTCGTATTTTTGGAGATACTTTTGTTCTCCTAAAAATATTAGTAATACATTTGGAGGGAGCAGAACTAAATAATTATCAGGAATTTGGACCTGCCGATTTTTTTCTCCACAGCTGCAATGGTGCAAGTAATGGTGTTATTGATGTTTTTGCTAGTAGTAGTAGCAGGAGGAGAAGGAGAAGATGGAAGTAAAACAAAGGAGGAAGAGAGGACGAGGATTAATGCTACTCACTTTACTACTACTAATCCTACTTGCAAAAAAATAACAACAACAACAACAATAATAATAATAATAATAATAATAATAATAATAATAATCGTTAACATCATCGTCATCATAATCATCAATCAGTTCACACAAATATCTTGTAATAGATTCAACACATCTTGTTTTGTTTTCTTTGTCCTGTTCATCTCCGAACATAGGTAGATTTATGACGGGCGTCGGGGAATAATCATACAATTTACCTATCAAAAGACACAAAGAACATAATTCATAAAACAATACCAAATAAACCTGAAATGTAAAATAAGTATATTATTTCTATGAGTATGATGACGATATACTATTTTCAATCGATTGAGAGAGAGAGAGAGAGAGAGAGAGAGAGAGAGAGAGAGAGAGAGAGAGAGAGAGAGAGAGAGAAATGGTAAATATTTGTGTTTACATATAACTTTCCAGTCTGTCCTATTATTAAATACCCATTTAATCTTCGATCTGTTGTTCGATACAATCGTTCAATCTGTATTTTCGTACCACAAACCCAGACTGGAACTACTTTTGTGTCCGTATCACAAACCCAGACTGGGACTACTTTTGTGTCCGTATCACAAACCCAGACTGGAACTACTTTTGTGTCTTCTTTGACGTCCGCAGTGAATCGAACTTTTTATAAATCCCAATTCATTCTGAACTTCATTCATACTGTAAAGCTAAAAATATTTTAAAAGCGTCTTAAGTCATGTCACGAATTTTAGATTCTTAATGTCACCTACAATATTTATTGTATCTGCAGTTCGTACATAGTTCTAATTTACATTTTATTTTCAATACGGTTATGACAGAGAATCTATCATTATTAATTTGATTTTATTTTAATTTGAGTATATAATAGCTGAAAGTTCCGTGAGAGGTTTCTAACATCAATATATTTATATGAAATTGAAATCATTTACGTCGTTGTTTATATACATGGTTATGTAAATTATTGCGCGACGTGCATGTGCATTTTATTTGCAATACAGTAATATACCAATTTTTCAATGTAAGTACAAAATTTAAATACTTAAGATGAGAATGCTAGTAGAAAAAAGTTCTTTCTTTGCAAACGTTTAAATTTTGATAATGCTGGTTAATGGCTGTCGATTTAGGATTACGATCTTACTTTGTCCCTTTTTAGAACAATGATAATATTGCATTATTTGTTTCATTGTATACAGTGCATATAATCCTCATGTTATTTGTGTCCAAAAATATTGGTGCATAATGTCCCAGCCTTGTTATTTTTTATTTTTTTTTATTTTTTTATTTTTTGTTGTGTGCATCTGCATGTGATGTGTTTGCGTACAAATGTATAAACATGTCTTTGTCTTGTCCTCATTTTCTCGTGTATTTTTTTTCTTCTTCTTTTTTCATGTTGTTCGATCTTCGAGCGGAGGGAATAAAGAATAATGAATGAAAAAAGTCAGTTCAGATGACGACTATAAGACACGAAAGTGTTGGATAGGATCAATCAGGATCTTTATACATGTGGATTGCTCTATCGATACACACAGACAGACAGAAATACATATGTAATACAATGGTTGAGCAATTGAGTTATCCGTGTAACAGTTTCGAATGCTTTGTATGTGTAAATATTTCAACAAGGGTACAGTGAATTACTAACATATTTTGTTATCACTTCACCCACACCCACACACCCTTTCAATTGAGTATTATCTCCATACTATTGGAAGAAGAAGAAAAAAGAAGCAGAAGAAAGAAAAAGAAGTGAGCTTTACATGACACAGTTTGTACAAGCCCGATGTCGCGCAAATCTTCCTCCACTAAAGTTGCGAAATCAATACATCGACTTATCATTGTCCTTTTTGTAAATGTGCTCAACCATTGTGAAATATTTCTTATATCCCGAGGGGTTGGGATATTGCGTAGGATTTTTTGTTGTTGCTGAAAACAGATAATAATTATGAAACTCTCATTGATAGAAATATGGGAGTTTCATTACGTAATCTCTACTGCAAAGCAAATAAAGAATTATTACTCCACTCCCAGACCAGAATGATTACTTCACTCCCAGACCAGAATGATTACTCCACTCCCAGACCAGAATGATTACTCCACTCCCAGACCAGAATGATTACTCCACTCTCAGACCAGAAGTGGGGGCCCTGCCGTTGTATCTTAACTTTAAGGCTTGCAGTATTCCAATTGTATAATGAGACAGAGACAGAAGTGAATATAACACTGCTCACTTCATTAGCTCCGATACTCATATATATATATATATATATATATATATATATATATATATATATATATATATATATATATATATATATATATATATATATATATCACTGCTCACGTCATTAGGTCCGATACTCGTGTATATGTATGTATGTATATAATAATAATAATAATAATGAGGACTTTGTATAGCGCCTAATCTTTAGAAGCTCTTAGCGCTTTACAACATTATATAACACCTAAACAAACATATATAATGATATAATTACGAAAAGAAAGAAAAAACAAACACCATGAAATTAGAAAACAAAAACATGCTGAAAATAGTTAAGGTAAGAAAACTTTAAGTCTTTAGGTCTATTCTTGCAGTCGAAAAAGGTGAGTTTTAAGAGCACTCTTGAATGAGATCACTGTGTCTTTGTGTCTAAGTTCAGTTGGCAATTCGTTCCACGTTGCTGGGCCCTGGTATGCAAAAGAACGTTGTCCGTATGACTTCATTTTTGGTATTGGGAATAATGAGAATACTGGTGTCGGAAGAGGAGCGTAAGTATCATGCTGGTGTGTACACATGGGTGAGGTGAGATAGGTATGTTGGACTGGTGCCAGTCAGTGAAACGTAGCACAGAGAACAAATTTTGTGTTTGATTCTGGATCTAATGGGTAGCCAGTGTAGGATACAGAGCAGGGGAGAGGTGTGGTCTGTTCGTGGTACTCCGAGCAGCTGTGTTTTGAACTTTTTTGAAGTTTCTGGAGTAGATACTGAGATGAACCAGATAGAATTGAGTTACAATAGTCCAGTCTTGAAAGTACTAAGGAACACACAAGTGTTTTAGTGGCATCAACTGAAAGATAATTGCGAATGGAGCTGATCCGTCTCAGCTCAAGGTACGCAGCCTTGCATATGTTCATGACATGTTGGTGCAATGAGAGTGTACTGTCTAGAGTAACACCTAGGTTTCGTACTGACTGTGAATTTAATATTGGTGTTGCTGATAATTATTGTTTGAGGTAAAGGATGTGAATGAGAAAGTCTTTGTGTGGTAATCAGAGTGTATATATATACACACACACACACACACAAAATGGCGATTTAAGGCATCTAATATTGATAGCTGATTTTATCGTCTCGCCTTAGGTGTTTATTCTGTAACTCTTAAGTTTGAATTTGAATTTAAGGGAGAAATTCAGACGTCTTTCGTTCGGATGATGTACAATCTTTTCATAAGTGGCTTCTTTAGCTGAGCAGTAGTGGCATCAGTACATTTTTGCTTTTCCTCTTCACCAAATTTAACAAAAAAAGTATAAAAAAAAAAAAACGCAGTTAGGGTCATTCACAGCTTAGGCGGACTGTCCTACTCAAAGCAGAAACTACACATATATTTAAGCAGACTTTATAGGGTAACTTTGTTTTCTCGTTTAATACATCTGCTATTTTAGAAGATATGGGACTGTTCCTTACAAACACTATGAGTCTTATGATAAACTAAATGTGCGATGAATGACTGCCAAGTTTCCTTACATGTGCATAGAATACATTGATAAAGTGGTCGTTTCTGGCACTTTTTCTGTCAAATAAGATTTTCAACTTCAACAACTCTGTTCATTTGCAAGAAAAATTAATGTAGCTTCACATGTTTAGAGAATAATTACTCACAAAGCAACAGTCCACAGTTTTTGGCCTTAAACTTTGTTCAATACACAGACAGCCGATTGTCTCGGGAAGGATAAAGCCAACTTAACGCATGTTGAATGGGCAGACCATCCTGAGGGATTAAGCCGACCATCCGTTCAGTACAGCTTTAATCACTGGTGAATTATCAACCATCAAAACAAATGAACGACGCAAAAAGACGGGAGGCAAGTCAAGAAACCAATAGAAACCAAAATCAAAATACGATTATACAGAGAGGAGAAAATGAATTCATAAAATAAACTGTAATAACCAGTGTTCTTACATAATACATAATATAATTTCAACTCCCGATGACAGTGACAATCACTTCCTTTAACTTGCCTTGAATTAGTTTTTAAAACATTAGTCTAAACCTAACGTGAGTCTTCAAGACAGGAATCTTATTGGATGGAACTTACGTTTGACTAAATCTGACCAATCGAATGTCTTCAATCTAGATTTGGACTTTAAAGCATGATGTTTCTGATTGGGACCGACCGAAACAGCCTGGAACCAGTTGGTACCAGCAAAGTGTTATGAAAAGTAGGTCAAGGGTAATTGAAAACAAAGTCATTTGTTCTTTCGTTAGAGCTTTAAAAAACCCTTTAAAATTCGATTCCATATTAACGAATTGCCCACTGAACTTAGACACA